>CM041734.1:13467500-13768392 GCA_023373845.1 Nibea coibor
ACCAGCCAGAGCTTTTTTTTTTTTTTTTAAGACTCCTCCACTGGCCACAGATCAGACTGACGCTTTGAAGACACACAGAGGAGAGCGGGAACACAGACTGGCTATTCATGAGAGTACCGTCAGCATAGGTTGTGTTTTTATTTTTCAAAGTGCTGATCCACATGTTTAACTTTGCGAATCATTTCAATTGTGACAAATTGCATAATAACTTCCTTGTAATTATGACTTTGTTATAATCTCTTCCTTTTTGTCTCCAGCCATGTGTTCTTTAAGCTAAATCCGCATGTGTTCAGCTGATTTCTCACATGAGAGAGCGTTTATCTCCCTTTTTTCACTCTGGAAAATCTTTGGATTACAGGAGGAAATCTGCTGCAATCTTTTAAGATTATAAACGCTAAAGATTTATGCTACGAAGAGTCATTCTCATAGTTAGGAATAAAAATTTTGAAGGTGAGATGCGAATTAGATCATTAAAAAAAACTGTTTAAACTTTCTTAATCTTTTAAAGCATTTCCCTTCAAAAATGTGATCATAAAAATGCTTTGCAGGTGAAATCTGCACAAATTCACTGGACAGTAATCTGTGTATTTATGGGAGTAATTTAAGACAAACTATATATTTAAAAATCTGTTCAGACATCTGGAAGACTTAGAAAAAAACACAGTCATCCTTCAGACAGTGCCTGGACTCACCTTGCCACAGCCACAGCAGCCAAACTCCCTTCAACAGGTGACTGAAACGTCCGTTTGACATGTTTCCTGCTTCCGCACACTTCATTCACACACTCTGCTTGGAAAACAAACTTTGATCCCTGGGAAATCCAATACACCGGGAGGCTCCTGTCAACAAGAGACGATCATGTAGGATATCACCATGGCAAGAGCGCATATATGAAGAGTCCAGTAATCCCCTTAGATGAAACTCTGGTCTCCTGTTCAGCCACCAGAAAGTTTTTTTCTTCTCCCTTCTTCTACTTCTTGTTCTTCTACCTCCACTTCTTGGCTTCCATGGTCTGATAAGAAAGTCCTTAGTTGGAAACACACACTTCATGCAACTTCTCCACGCTGGTGCTCTCCTTAAATTGGCGAGGTGGAGAGTAATCCCTCTCTCTCTCTCTTTCTCTTTCTCTCTCTCTCTCCAGCCTCCCCCCCCACCCCTCTCTCTCAATCACACACCATGGCCTCACTACTGTGCAGCACTGTGGATCTGTTCCACTCGATGCATGTGCAGTGAGTGTGTGTGCGTGCATGTGAGCAGGGGTATTTTGTGTGTGTGCACTCCTGTCTGGCTCTTATAGTTTTGAGCTAAGAGGAGGGAGTAAGAGAGAGAGAGAGGGAGAGGGATGGAGGGAGGGCAGAGATAGAGAACGTTTCAGTGTGTGTGTGTGTGTGTGTGTGTGTGTGTGTGTGTGTGTGTGTTTGTGGAGGAGGGGGTTTGAGCTTCAAGCTTCCTAAAGTGAAGGCTCCAGGGAGCTTTTAGAACAAGGTGCAAAAGGGCAGTGAATAGGAGTTAACACTGCAGCCATAATGCTGCATCTGATGAGATAATCTAAATTACAACAAGCCAAAATATAACAACATATTTTCTCCCTCTCTGTTCTTCTTGCAGGATCCAGACATGCAGATCGGTTTGTTTTTATTTGTCTTTGTTTTGAGATTCCATCCTCCACCCCAATGGAAGTCGAAAGGAATTTAGTTTGTTGTGCTTATGTGTCAGCTTGGCACTGGAGGTGTGGGGAGTTGGTCCCACTGACTTCAAAGTTATTGCATAATAACATTTTGTGTGTTGTTATCTAGCCTGCTGTCAAAATTCTCCTGGACTTGGACAGTAAATACGTCCACTGGAGACCCGGGGGCTGATAAAAACAACTAACACTGGTTATTGTGCCCTTAACATTTTGATTTTCTTTCATTTACCCTTTAAACATATTATTTATCAGCTTGTTACACCCACAGACAGTATAAAACATGGACGTAGTATCTGTGATGTCACCCACATGTTTTCGAGTAGCTGTTGCCGTCAACATTTTGGAAATCCCAATCCAAAAATGGGCAATGTCATGTGTGGTTAGTGGAGCTGATGTGGGCTGAATGAAGCCTGGGTGCTCAAACATGGCACCTGTAATGGCACCCACCTGTCAATCAAATTGAAATTTGCTATAGAGACCAAAACTGTTATTTGTACCAGGCTGTTTATTTCTGCTGTGAAGTTGGGCCCTTTAACATGGGTGCTTATGGAGACTGACTTGTTCTGTAGCCAGCCTCAAGTGGCCTTTTTTTTTTGGTAGTTCTGCGTCGGCTTCATTTCACAGCCATGGTGGTCGGCGCTTGATTCCACCTCTGCGTTGAAGCAATATATGATGTTTTTATAATGAGCAAAATATTCAAACCACAGACATTCAATCACATGGAAATATTTAATATGTCTTGTGCATCACTCAATACACATGTCCCCTAAGATTCAGCCGATTAAGACATATTTGGTCTTTGGACACTTTGGGATCTCCTCTTGGAGAGCTAAGCCTCTAAATGTCTTACTGTCTGTTACTCTGGATAATCCACAGACCTCAATGTGGAGAGTTTTCATTGGAACTATGTTCTAGAAAGAAATAGTCCCAATGAAAACTGTTGACAGTGAGGTCTGTGGCTTATTGAGAGTAATGGGAACACTGTGTCAGTTGACTTTTTTTAAACATAATTTTTTTAATGCTGTCAGAGCCACAAATGAAATTCCATTCACCTCCATTTTATTAGGGTGGAGGCAGAAATCTCATAAACGGGTATCTAAAACTGTCTGCGTGGATAGATACCACAAGAGGCGAGTGGGGAAACTTTGCTAAATTTGGTGAACCGACCCTTTAAACCGAACGAACATCAGCAGTATGAAATGTCTTGATCTTAAACCTGCAAGCAGCTGCACACACAGTCTGTACAAACCCATATCACACCCCATTAGAGAGGCTCATGCACACAGAAACGCTCCAGTCACACCGATTCATGGGCTCCGCGTATACATGTGGTCTGACGGAGCTGTTGACACTGTTGACCGCTGCAGAGGTAAAGACGGGTTTCAAAGTGCCTGCCAAGCGAGAGTTGGCAGCACATCTACGACGGGTGGGCTGACCAGAGACCTGGCACGCAGTCAGGGTGCATACAGCCCCGACACCATTACACACACAGCCAATAGCCAATGCAATTGGGCTGGGTAATTTTACCACTGGTACTATGTTTTATATGGCAGATCTGAAATGCATCATCTTGCTTATATTAACATTTATTTTCCAATTGTCAGTTTGCCTGTATGTTAAAAGCTCTCGCGCACACTTTCTCACAGTCTGTAAACCATGTTCTCAAGGTCATGAAGCCCTCCACAGATGGTATTACAGGATAGTTCTGTTTGCGATTTGTTTTACAATCTGTGTATTTTTTGTCATTCGTAATAATAACATTGCACTCCCCGAGTTAATTGCTGGAAATCTGGAAGCGCTGCAACAAATCTGACAGGTCAAGAAACACGAGCGGTCAGACAATTTTTAGTAAGTAGTAAATCCTGGGTTATTTGGCAGAGAAAACAAAGCAAAGCAGTAAATGTATTACCGAGTACCAGTAATACCAGTTGATATCAGTGGACAAAAGCAGTGAGGGATCCTTCTGGACATTTTGGGTTGCGCCTCTGATCAGTTTTTTTCTCGACCAAGCGGCAACCTTTGTGGCTCCTTGAACGTCCACTTGAGACTGGCCACAGAACAAATAAATCTCTCAAGGGTGCATTCAGACAGGATCAGGGATTCCGGCAACTCGTAGCAAACTTCTTCGTGTTTCTATTTTGCAGCATACACTGTACACTAGCAATGAGTTTGCAGGTTGAAACCAATGTATACCCCTCACTGAAGTTCCAATGTAGAACCAGTGTTTGGTTTGTCTGTTCTGGGCTACTGTAGAAAGATGATGCAACATGGTGGACTCTATGGCCTCTCTAAATATGATTTATTTACTTATTTTGAAATATCAAAACACAACAATTCTTGTTTTCAAATGCAGTAATAAAAACACATTTATGAATATTATACCTGTTTCTAGCTAAATGTTACATACTAATACTTTACAAATGGGCCAAGAGTGTTACAAGACTTGTTCCTTTCATTTTTTTTTTATTGAAATTTTTAATAATACAAAACATAAAACAACCGTGTCTCTTACAAGCTTGTGTTTATACACACAGCACTACTTTGTTTCCCTAATTACGTTGTGGTAGGAAACGTTACTTCTGCCTGGAGTATGTTGACTCTGACATCGATGTCCGAGGTTGTCATCCCACATGTGGTTAGCTTTAACAAAAGCACTTTGGTTAAGGTTAGCGGAAAGATTGTGGTTCGTCAGTACAGTAAACACATTGTATGTCGAGCTTTGTCACGATTGCAGACCACCTCTGAATTAAACCAAGACCACAGTCTTTACCTAACCTTAACCAAACGTTGAGAGTGCCTGACCATAAGCTTCAAAAACCTTAATAAGGCTGTAGTTGTGGTGAGTGGATAAGAATATGTTGTCAGTAGGCATTTTACTCATATATGCAAGGTTATGTATTTGCTGTTGCAAATTGGTGATATATAAATGTAATGTAATGTTATTCCATATTAAAGCATGCTTTAAACATGCAGTAATGTTGTAGCCAACAGTGAGGTGAGTCGTTCAGTAAACAGAAACTGTCAGAGTAAGTGATAGGAAGGTTTGATTGTTATGAAAGAGAGCCATTTATCTAAACCTCTTGTATATATAACCTGGCTAAAGTGTCGGCTTGTTTACAGTCTGATGTCCGTCTCCTCGTCCTTCTTCCTCCATTATCCTTTAATGCTGAAAATAAGTAACGCCACCACTCCATCTTTGGCTTCTGGACAGTCCAGTCTTCAACACCAGTCGCCTCAGCTTTTATTTCTGAGGAGAGTCTAATCTGATTGTTGATCGTGCCTCTGGCTAAGTGCTAACTTGCTGTGACAGACCCCACAGAGAGCCAAGAGGAGGGAGGACAGACGCCACTGATCTCTGATCCCAGATCTGACAGCTGGCTCCCTCAGGAGGACACTGCCTGGGGTGTCAACAGCTTTGATCCACTCAGGGTCCTCTCAGGAATGCACTCACACACAAACACACACTTTCAAGTGCGTCGTTATATTCATTCATATCTAAATGCATCCATACGCAATTTTTAAATCTCGCCCTCACTCCCTTTTTTCCCCTCTCCTGTCACTAATACACAGCCTCATACATTCACACACACACATGCGCACACGCTCCCACACAAACTACTGGGCTTGGCCTCCTGGCACACACACACAGGAGCTGGCATGAGTTGCCTAAGAACACACAGTCAACGCTATTTTATAATCAAATAATTTCTCAATCCTGTAACTAATACCCCTCCACTGAGCATGAGCTATCAACTACGGTGGGCTATGTGTGTGGTGTGTGTTTACTTAGGCACACATCCTACACATCAACACACAGACACACACGCACAGATGTACACACTTGAATAATCACATATATGTACACATGGACTGCATATTCACACAGAACTTTAGACTGGGTTCATTCATGCTGGTCATTTTGTGTTCTGCCTGGTTGGAACGAGGCAGTTTCTGGTCACTCTGCGAGCTAATAGCGCCCCCGGTAGGGCTGAAAGTCAGTGTGCATCCAACAAATTGAGAGGACTGAGAGAGAGAGAAGAGAGAAAAGGAGAACAGAATGGAGAAGACAAGAAAAGAGATAGATTAGATCAGACATCACCCGTTGCATGAAGTTGTTTCTTCTTGATCATAAAGTTTTTACGAGGAGTTTTTAGCTGGTTATGAAACACTCAATGTAGTTAGCATAATTTTACACGATAGATTCCCCACTCTATACATCCTTATAGGTTTAACACATGTCTGTGAAAGTGGATAAAAATAATATATATAATAAATCCATCTTGCCCTAGCATAGTATGTGCAATATGGATGGTGCATGTGGTTGGTTGGCTCCTACAGTCGTGCACATTTGCAAATGTTAGCTAACTAGTTACAGCTGTCAATCACTGACTAAATGGAAAATATGGAAACCCAGACAAAAAAAACGATGCAAAGTTGGTAACTTTTGTATTGCACCCGGATGCAGGAGAGTCAACAACCAAAGAAAGATTGCCCATTGTCCATTTTTCTGTCTGTATTGGTTTAGTTATGTTATTTTCTGCTGTTTTCTCTTGGAGCCACAAACTCGCTTCTTCAGGCCCAATAAAATCTAATCCTACCCGTCTACTTCTTCTGCTGTTGGATGGTGGTGCAGTGTGTTTTCATGTGTGTGTGTGTGTGTGTGTGTGTCTTGTTAGCAAACAGGATATACTCCCTCCTTCCCGACAAACATCCACACACACTGCAGATATGACCCTGCTCTTTAATCATCACACATTCACATCCACGCCTCTTATCTGTAAGATGCATAACTCTAAACACACGTCCAAAAAAGAGAAAGACACCCACATCGTTTGCACGTTATTCTTTCTGCCTTTTGTCCATAAAATTTCACTCTGCTAAAGAAACTAAACCAAAGTGCACTGGTGCCAGACTTTGCTCCAGCTGTCATCGTGACCTAAACAGTGTAGATCACATTCAGGGACTTTGTTGACAGTGCTGGGTGGTGTAACCAGGTGAGGTCGGGGATAGTGTGATGTTTTGATGTTTCTTAAATGTGCTGATGAAAAGATCCCACCCCGCTGCAGATGTCTAAACACGTTACAGTGCAAGCATAAGGAGGAATGCCATCATTTCTGCAATCGGCGCTGTGACCTGAGAGCACACAAATGCTCCGGTGAAGCTGCTGTTTCACACGTAAAAACCCGGATTACGACAAAATTATTATAACTAAGCTAGTTGGTGAGAGCTAGAAACATGGTGCCATCGCTGAAACTCTACCCCTGAATGTTGGTCCTATTTGCATTTACAATAGTTGATAGTAGTTGGATACGTAGCAAACCCTGGCTTGGATGAGCCAAAAGCCTCACACTGTGAAAAACTGTGAGGGATGTTTAAAATAGTTTCTTGCTATGTCTGAACTGCCTCCCCAGAACTCAGCAATTTAGAGATTATGTTGATTTAAAGATCAAAGTTCTATACTTTCTCCCCTGCATGTATGAATCAGCCTCTCAAGTCACTATTGCCAAGATTTATTCATTATCTTTTGGCCGTCAATCTCTAAGATCTAGTAAGAAATTGCTCTAGTAAATAAACTTTACAGGCTTTTCCATCCAAACTGAACACGTATCATTTTGAGTAGAACTAATCAGCTGGGGATTTCAAGGCATATTAGATGACTCAATTTTGATGGTTTCTTTGGCACCAAGTGTCTACCCAGAGCCAAAGTCATTAAGATCAAAGAGACACAAAAACTGGAACCGTCCAACCAATTCAGTCTGTGTTTTGCCACAAATGATCATCCACGGAGTCTTTCTGACACCACTGAGAGACAGTGAGATGGTAATAAAGCCGTCAGTCAGAGTTGTTCTACTGTGCTGCGTTGCTAAACAATCACCCTTCACCCCACATGAAAATACACACCACCGGGACTCCAGAGGTTGGCATGCGGAGCAGCTGTAAGAGCCGTCTGTTGGTTTTACACGCTGATCTGTCATCACACAGTCAACTGACCAACTAAACGTATTCCTCAGGTTTATCCGCAATATTCCCGGTTGTTGACGTCCTTAGAGGTACACAAGAGGCAAAGAAACATACAGGCATGCATTCAGGCTCTCCTGAATAAAAGATAATTTCGCAAGTTCACACGCACATACCACAAACACTGATTCAAAGATCACTGGCAGCTGAGATATAGATAGGGTGGTTAAGTGTCTGCATGTTGGAGCAAAGTGTCTCATGACACTGACAGCGTGAGCCAGATGGAGTGTCTCTGGCAGATATTTACACTCGGGGAAAAAAGTTGAGCAAATATTCAGAAGCGCTGATGGCTAACAGATGATAATCAGCCACAGGCTTATTTATTCTCAGGCTGCAGGTTGCCACAACTGCTTGACTGTCACTCCAATTCTGCAAAGTTTCCATCTCCATTAGTGAAATGAGACGTATCAAAAAGGTTTTGCACAGTAACGTTGGAACCGCTGCGGTGTCAAAACAAAATCGTTTATTGGTTTTATTGTCTAAATCATAATTGACCCTGAAATCCCTCCTCGAAACAGTGTTTAGCTGTATAGCTTAGCAACGTCAGGGTTTAGATTTATCCGCATGGTGTGTATGAGGCTCAAATAGGATTTTGGAGAGCTTTGTCTCCCCAAAACCAAAAACACAAGAACAAACGTGAGGAATGGATTAATTGTATGTTTATCTACTCTGGAGTGAGCTATAATTATGAACATGCCCGGCGAACTTGAAACAGAAGAAGAAGAAGATAGAAGAAGTAGATAGACTTTATTGATTCCTCAATGGGGAAGTTATTTTTTCACTCATGTTTTACATATTTAGGCCCAAAATACAACCACATACATCCACACACACACATGGGGCTTATAAACATGCAAACGTGAAGAGATGGTGAAGGGATAGGCAGCCACGCAGTGGCCCCCTGAGAGCAGTTATGTGTTCTGCACCTGGAGGTGAACTGGCACCTCTCCACCCCCCATACTGGACTTGATCAGGCCACCCTCTGGTTCTCAAACTGGCTACTAGCTTAAGTTTGATTGATTGTCCAACATGATTTTATGAACTGGTTGCTAAGAACTGAGCTGGTACAATGTATTTCAGTTCATTTATCTTGTTGTGTTTTGTGGCTTATTTAATACAGTAACTCTTTGTTTAAGTAGTAATTCGGTGACTTCTTTTTCAAAGGTGCTGGACAGTATGGGTGCATTCATGTTGACTATGTGTGGCCAACGTTTGGCTTTGTTACTGTTGAATGTCCTGAAATAAGCACACTGTTATTCTCCCTCTCAGGCTGCTATATCTACTAGAGAAGTAAATCTAAAACAGCAAGTCAGCTGAAGATGAGGAGGTGGAAACTTGACCTTGCTGCCTCACTATCATCCCCCTCTCACTTCTTAAGAGCTGGGTAAAGTCACGGCATGTGGCATATCTCTGGTTTTACGTGTTGTATCTTCTCAGTTGGAGGAGCGATAACAGTACAAGAATGTGACCAGCCCACGTCTAGATTTTCTCGGTCGAGCCTCCCAGGTTGATCTCTCACCATATAATCATCATATCTCACGTTGCATTAAGTCCCTGCGAAATAGCTGAGATACATTATCACGTATGCAGCGTTCTGAATACAAGTGTTTCTTGTTAGTTTAATGTTTAAATGAGTCAGTGCCTGAATTGAACATGTGTTTCAATTTATGCTATGCGAGGTTGCCTTGATTTATGCTGCTCTGCGCGCAAACTTCTGCAATGTCATCGTCAACCCAAAATGGAAAAATCAAGTCGAGTTTCAGCGCAAACACTTTCACGACACACGTCCAAGCTGCAATTTAGAGAAAGCGTTTCGGCAAAAGTAATTTAATTACGGCAATATACTGTACGGCTCATTGCTGCTATTTTAGGAGCTTGTTTGAAAGCGAAAAAATGTGTACGTGTAAAGAAAGATGAATAGCAGCATGTTTTGCAGGCGGTAAATAATTATTCCCATCTATTAACAGCCTTATTTTTAACTTGGATGAATAAGTGAATTAAAATTTGACTGATCCAAACCCCCGGTGAGGGTGACGGGGTCACGGTTGTGACAGATGTGGGCAGGAGTCACATCTGGTTGGTGTAGCGTACAAAATGGAGCTAATGGGGTGAGAGGGTGAGGGTTTAAGGCTGGCAGATGTCAGCAGAGGCCACGCCTGTTATTGCCATAGCTGCCATCTTTGGTCTTCTTTTCATCCGTCAGCCGGAATTGACCGAGGATCCCCACTGCTTTGTAATATGAGCCAGATGATGGATCTCCTGCTACAGGGAATTTGCGGACACATGCACGCGGACACGTATAAAGGAAACACTTGAACAAACATGCTCTTTGGACACACACACTCGCACACATTAGCGCTCGGTACTGTCGCTGCTGTCATCTGCCATTTGGATCCATATCAGTTGCCTTCCCAAATCTGCCCACATATTATTTTACTCGACCTCAGCCCAGCAGAAGAGATCCCATCTCGGGCTGCAAATGGGATCCTGACATGCAAAAGTCATGTTGGATTAAATCCACAGGCCGAGAGAGACTTTACAGCCTAACTTGGGATGTTGACACCACCCACCCACTGCCGCTCATGATTTATGAGCGATGTAACACGTAATCATCACATTCTTTTAGCATCAACCTCCCATGAAATAGCAGACGTAGATCATTATGTAATGTGTGCTGCACATTTTTAAATATTCAAAATGGGCCAGTTTCTGAATTGAACATATGTCTCACATGTGAGCTTTTCTGGATTTGTCCTGCATGGCACTCAGGCTTTCCAGTTTTGCAACAATGCCACTGTAGCTCATGTGGTAAATCAAACACACCTCCGGTATTTCAAGTGACCCGGGTCAGCTACTATTGTGTCTCATATCCTCCGGTTTATAGCTGTAAGAAGAGGGAGGGAGGGATGCAGTGGTGGCGGTCTCGTGACTTGTCGCATTCCACTGGAGGTCTCTGCGGGAGGCTTCTGGTCCCAGTATGGGAGATTAGAGAGAGACATGAGGAGGCCAGCTGAGGTGAGAGCTGATCCCCAACACAGATAGCACCTCTGGCAGCTAGTTTCACTACCTGTGATGGTGGCCTATTTGGAAGCTTCAGGCAGTGTTTTCTGTTCGTGTTTTAGAATCTCTCAGCTTATTGTTTTTTTAAAATGTTTTTTATGGCTTTAATGTTTTGCTTTACTCGCATTGAGTGTTCAAAAACTGTCAGAACCACCGACAGCTTCAAGATGGAGGGAGAGAAGGGCTTTATTAATGTATTGCCTCCAATATTAAGGAGGAAAAATAAAAAACAGTTTTTGGCCTAGTCTTATGGCTTAGTTGCATCATAAGTAATTCGTGAAAAATAGCTATGGAACGGTGTTCCCTTTCTGAAAGCTTGTTTTTGTGGTCAAGATTAAAGAGAAGCCTGCCTCACAAAGATGTGGCTGCTGAACTAAATTTACTGCCAGGAGGTGCGTTCTAGTAGTGACAGATGACAAGATTTAAATTTGATTTGATGTATTTTATATCACATAGACTGCCAGAAGTTGATTTGACGGTCCATCTGCTCGGAAAACCACCGGGAGCAGGGGGCGTTTTAACCTTGAAAATTCACTGAAACTGAGCTGACCTCGCTTCCAATAATTAACTTTGTAAACAGCACGTACTGGTCACTTTTATGGATAAGCATGAAAAGCACAAATGCTTTCATGTAGTTAAAATGTTAGCTTACAGTAATGTCACATTAGACAGGCTGAAAAAAAAGAAGAAAAATATTGTCTTAACGATAGAAAAAGTGACAGATATTACAAACACTGATTTTGCATTTAATTAGATTAGAGGGATTGCTTTCACCTTAAAGGGGTCGGGGGCACCCAGATGGGCTGCTCTCATCTATTGCAGGTTATTATCAGTTTTTCGAGACCTCCTTAACTCAGAATTTTGTTGTGTCTCCTCGACTCTCCTAATAGTTCAAACACTGCACTCTGTTCTCATCAGCCTGATGTCCAGATGCAGCAGAGAGCACGGGTTTCTAGGACTTTTATTTTGAAATTCACATGTGGACATGTCGGCTGTTGACTCTGTTGTTAATATATTTCCAAGCGAGTAACAGTGTGTTGTAAATTATCATTCGGGTCCTTTTTTTTTCTTACAAGAGGGAATGTTCTGTGTTTTAACTGGAAGTTTAGCTGTTTTATGTTACAAACCGACATGTGTTGCACTTCTGCTAACTTACTTTCTCTGTTCGATCTGGATGTTTCCCTGGAGAGGTGCACAGTTTCATTTCCCTGCTTCTCTGCTTTTGCTATACATGCAACATATACATGAGTTGAAACTAGTGTAAAGTGACTGCATTGATATTTCTTCAATAAATCTGTTAACGAGAGCATAAATATGTGGCATTGCTGCATCTTTTCATGCTGGAGTGCACTGTTTTGCCCACTAGTGTGGAGCATTGTGTGATTGTTTATGGTATTACACAAGAACAGAGTGGATTTATGCAAGATGTTTCTCTACAATTGCAGGGAGGTTTTGATGTCATTGATGCCATTTGGCCTTGTAATAGTGCTGAGAGACGGTCCTGGGACATGTGGTAGTAGATAATATGTGGTACGTATGCCAAAAAGTCAATTACTGCTTCCAAACGTGCAGGAATTAAATTATTCCAGGAGTGGACCAACATATTTTCAATGCACACCAATTCCAACAAAAAGTCACTGAACAATCAACACTTCGGGAATGGAAAATTCTCAGTGAAGCGTGTATTTGCCCTGATCATGAACGTTGGTGATGGAGGCAGATTTTGGCTTTAAACAACCGAAATATCAGCACTGTCAAAGATGATAAATTAAACCTGATATGTCTGGGTTTGTCTAAACACTGGTGCAGCGTTATCTTGATATTAACACACAGTTTTTGCTCAAGGAGCTCCAGTCCGGATCCCACTGACACAATTTCTTGCTGGATTTTCTCTGCAGCTTTCTTTCCTCTTTCAGCTCCAACCAGCAGTGATTATTCACTTGACTGTTTGAAAACAAAGCCGCTCCATCTGCTGGATTTTCATCATACTCAGCTAGTGATAAGGAGCTAAAGAAATAGTTTTGTTGCACATAATGATTATTCCTTTCATTTAGAGGCTTGGAAAACAGGAAAGAGGGAGTGTGTGTTTAGTTTTAAGCACCTCTGAATTGCAGACCCCTTGTCTGATTGTAATCACCATTGCCTCCATTTTGAGCCTTTCTAAGTCTGTAATTTACTTTAAGATACTGATGCTGACAGATGTGGTGAGAGCAGATAAGAACGAAGAGATAATCAGAGGCGAGGATGAGGACAGGCAGGTAAGACCACAGAAAACACTGTGTGCAGGCATGAAGCCCCGAATCCCCTTCTCTCTAATTTCATACCTGCAGACAGGTGCTTGGCAGGAAAGATCATGCACGTGAGAGGTCGAAGAGGCGGGCAGACGGAGGGTGGGAGTGAGGAAGACCTTCAGAGGGGATCAAAGAAGGTCACGCTATTCCTCCCCTGCCACCCCCACCCCCACGCGCTCCCTCCTCCACTGATCTGGAAACGATAGATTTCATTCCTGCTCGCACTCCTGAAGAGGGGAAGTGGTGTCGGATTTCCAGGGTGGGGCCCGAGGATGTGATGTGGAACTAAGACCAAAATGCATGACTTGTTTGGATCGTCTTGACATGCAACATCAAATGTGAGCAATGTCACGTCTGCAAACCCGGTGGTGAATTCTCTGTCAGTTATAATCAATAGATCCTTGACCACAACTAACACCACAAAAAGATCAAACTCCAATTTGATCACACAATTCAAGAAGGAAAACAGGGACATATAGATTCATTGTTATTGTTGTGTTAATATAAGATGCAGGAAGGAAATATGATAGGAACTCTCTGCTATCTTCCATATAGAAATTAAAATAAATCAAAATAAAATTAGCTGCTGGCTAATGCTAATGGATCCATGACTGATATACCTCAGTCTGGACAGATAATCTTCCCCATGAATATCTGATTCATGCCAATGACTTTGGTGACTCTTGCAACCATGATATTAACCTTGACTTTTAGTGAAATGTTAGGAGGATCATGATAAAATTTGCTACAAACATAGGGCTACAAATATGTAAATTCTGAGGTTATGACAATGTAGCACTAGGAGCTGGGCGATTGTCTGACAACAAGGTAAATGCTCGCTATAGGATATACCTCTATATACTAAAGGGGTATTCGTTTATCGTGGTGGGGCTTTTATATGTTTTTCTACATCTCTATGTCTGTGTTGGAACTTCTTTCTGCTTCTCCAAACTGCGAGCATGCTGACCGCTGTCTACTGTGAATAACACAATGACTATGTTTCATACAATCCCACTTCAAAAAACCCGAAACCCTTTGCTGTGTGTCAGTTCACGTACTTACACTTGCTATTCTGAGTACGTAAGTGTGTTCACACTCAGTTGTAGCAAAATAAAGCGTGCTGTGAGTATGGTGCACTCATAACAGTCAAAAGGTTGGTGTGTGGAACGCAATATACAAATGTAAGTTGTACATATGTTTCATGTTTACATTTTGGCAGTCAAATGCTAATGCGCCGCATGGTTGCAATTCGGCGAGAAAGAAACGTTGCAATCATCGTTTCTGGCAAGAACACAATGGCAGCACTTGAATTGAGACAACACTACCCTGCCGAAATAAGCGCACTACGCCAGGAAGTACACAGTGTACCACACAGGAGTGTACTCATCTCTGAGAGGCAGGACTTGTACTGTACGATGAATTTTGCAAAAATTACATGCTGCAAATTGTAAAGATCTTTTGTTTTTGTGTCATCATCTGAATCAATAAATTTAGATTGTGAAGCTTTACAACACACACCTGTGATCTTAGGCTGTAAAAAACAAACTAGACTTTGATTATTTAACATTTAAAATGATCTAGTGATTAGCGTTTTATCTTTATTGCAAAGCCTTAGGATTGTAATTACCCTCCCAAAGCTCCTACTTACGCTCTGCTTTTTAGAATTACTTGCAATTTCATAAGCAAGTGTGTCATCTGCTTTGTACACGAATGCTGTTCCCTCCAACACAGTTGTTCCAGCCATCTTATTGCATAATGTTATACACCTCTATAACAATAGGCATCTTATTTCAAGGCTTTATGGTATTTAATTTATGCAGACGCGCCTGCAGGACTATAATTCCCATCTGTGGAGTCTTTATAGAGCTGTTGGATGATGTATATTTATGACTGCAGTCCCTTTATGATTTCTGTACTGTAAAGGAATAACAGCCTGGCAAGTAGAGGTGGAGCCCCCGGCCATTATTTACTATGGTGTTGTACCTCGGAGACACGCAGCCGTAGTACGGGACAGGAGGCATGCAGGAATTAAATTACACCCGAAATTTAGTGATCCTTCAAAAGAATGGGCTCCCTTGTTGGATAGGTTTACCTATGTTTCGGCGATGGAGTTCCCCCTTTGGAAATGTCTGCAGGAATAGATGGCAAAAACAGTTTCGGAGGGAGCAAGTGAAAAATTCCAAATTAAGTGTCGAGGTGGTTTGTGGGTGCAGCATGTGGTTGACATGTTGGCTCCTGCGTTTTGGGCTCCAAAAGACCCAGATGTAGGTTCTGCTAAAGAGGGAACGGCTGACGTCTAATTACCTGTTGAGATGTGGTTTGGATTGAAGCAGCTCTTGTGACAGTATGTCTTTCTTCTTGATGAGGAAATTATAGCCTCCAGCCGAGCTCACATTCTCTTGATTTGCATCTTGAGGTCTTCACCTGCTCCCATGTTTCTCTCTAAGTCTGAATTATGCAGTTGAAGAAATTCCCCCTCATCAGAAATGAAGTGGGTTTATTTGCTCTGCTGCCTGGAGGAGGTGGAGGTTTTCTGAACTTCAAATTCACACATGAGAAATATTTTGATTGCGTTCGATAATAACACCCTGCGATATAAATGGATCACAAAAGCAGGGACCGCGCCTCCTGACTGAAAAGATAATCACGTTTCATCGTCTGCAGTGTGTTTCCAGAGCTGAGTTAGAGTAATATTTTCTGCCGGAGTGTGTTGAGTAGTAAACTAGTGATGTGAGATCAAACGGCATGCGCGTCTGTCTGTTTTTGAGAGTGTGTAGGCAAAGAGGGCAGATACAGGGCAGGGAGGATTATCAGGCTGCCCTTGATAACACACAGGTGGCTGATCTTGGGGCTTAGGGTCTGACGCTGTCCCTCAATCCACCACTTCCTACAACGCACGCACACACAGCTACACAAACACAATTCCTGTCCGGGGAGTTGCAATATCATGGCAGAGCTCATGTTACTGTCCGGGTGCACAACTCTGGGTTGTGGAGAGTTAGGAATGGGATGAAATAGATAGTCAATGTAATATTCTGCCAGTTCGTGCAGAGGTGAAGGGTTATTGATGGAGGCTTTGTTGTCTGAGGGATAGGTCAGACCGCCTCAGGATTCCTGTTTGATTTAAAGTTTCACGGCCTATTGCCGGAGAAATGAATAACACCATTACCGAAGAAGAAAAGGGGAAGAAAAAAAAGAATTTTATAGCACAAACAAAATAAGCAATCACTCTCCCCGCCTCTCTGCTGCACATTCTTAAGTGACGACAATTCATCTTCAATTTCACACCAGAGTTTTCCTGTGCAAGACCCCCATAAAGTGCTCAAGTGAACTAAAACTCTCCATGGTTGCATTGCTGTTGGTCTTAATGGTGGGGGCTGGGGAGGGGAAGGGTTGACATTTATGGATGAGGTTCTCCACCATCTCCACTATCAGATTTTAAGAGTTGTTACAAGCACGGAGCCCCTCTGCGTGCAGCGTTAAGGGCTTGAGCACGGGGACTGAGGCTGACAGGATCTGGGGTGGCTGCACTGTATTCACGGAGGCTTTGTAAACTGTGGCTGTGATGTGCACATCCATCACGGCCCGGCGGCATGCTGGGTTTCAGGATGGGGGTGCATTCGTTATACTGACACAGCCAGGGGGACAGGAGGAGGAAGGGGGAAGGAATGGAGGGAGGGAGGTCAGGATTAGGGGAGTGGGGCAGAGAGGGCTGGGGTCAAGATTAGGGTGTTGGGTTAGAGTGGATGATGTAGATGAGGTGGTTTATGGGGGTGGTTTAAGATAAGGAGATTTTTGTGGGGTTTTAGGAGGATAAGACTCCATGGTAGCAGTCTAGCCCCTGAAGAAATCCCACTTGTTCTTTTAGAAGTCTTTGCATTATTACAAGAGGATTTGTTGGAACAAGGCTCTCTGTGGATGATGCAGGAGGCCACGTTTGAGGAGTTAACAAAGCAACATACACGGGCAGACTAAATGAGGAAAACACTTCAGAACTTTTAGGTAACATCGCAAACATTGCTTCAAAGGTGGATCCTATTAAGTCGAACGCCGTTTAGCTGCATCTGTTCACCATGCATGTATATTTTTGGGTTCTATCCCTTTTGGTTCGGTCTTAACTTGTGACAGCTGTTTCTCTTTTTGTCTTTTCCAGTGAGGTTGTATGCGTTTGGTTAACATTATGTTGTCCTGGTTTTTGGACACTGCTGTATGATATCTGTTAAATTGTTTTGAAGGTTTCACTGTACCTGCATGTTGAAGACAGATGATTCATCCCCTTTGAAGCTCCGATGTCTCTGAAAGCTCAAGTGAAGTGTTGATTACCAAGCCACTTTTATAGCCGATGAGTACTACAAAACTTTTATAACTTTAAGTGGCGTGACGATTCTTTCTTTCTTTTTTTTTACTAAAGAAATAAATCTTTAAAAATGGCTCACAGATATATTCTTTTATCTAAAAAGGCTTTACAGGTTCTTTTAAAACAGCTGGGAAATGGATGAAATGAAACAGGACTAAACTGTGAATTTGTTTGACTTTTAGCCACAGGTTTGGTGCTCTACTATGCATTTTTAGCAGCTGGACACTATTAATTGAGTTAAGTTCACTAAACTACAGTGCCCATGTTCATTGGATCACACCACAAACAAGCAGCAACCTTTGTGGCTGTGAAGTGAAGCCAATGCGGAAGTGCCAAAAATGCCGCAATTCCTCAAATGGCCACTTGAGGCTGGCTACAGAACATGTCAATCTCCATGAGCCCCCATGTTAAAATGTCCAACTTCTCATCAGAAATAAACATGTTTACAGTCTGGTACAAAAAACAGTTTTGGACTCCAACTGTAGTACAACTGTACTGAACCTGAATTTCTATTTAACTCACCTCTTGTTTGAGCAGGTGTCATTCAATGATCCACGTCATCGTTTTAGATTAGCCGGGAGGTGGCAGGTGCAGGACTGCCAAAATGGCAGTGGCCATGTGCACTATTATGGATACATTGTCCATTCTTTATACATATATATCGGTAGTCACCAAGCATAGTGGTTTGGCTCATTGATGGAATAAAATCAGACTTTGGCTGCACAGGGATTACTTGCTAGTAAGATCAATTCATTGTTGGTTTCGGTCTTTAGTAAGGAAATAAACAATATAATTAAAGTCTGTTTCCTATAGATTGTTTTGTGTTTACTTTGTGTTTGCATTTAATTCCACGTGTTTTGTGATACCTCTCTGTAGGAAGCAGAAATGCAAACAATCAATATAACTCAATAAAACACAGGCACACTCCAGTGAGTCAACTTTCCACTCCTCCATTTCCTGTCCGACTCGCGCTTGAATCAAACCCTCTGTGACCTTTTCACCCTGAACTAGGACTACGGCAGGACATTTGTGATTGGAAAGAGATGTTCACATTTTTCATGTCATCTAGCGAACACCACAGACAAGATTTTCTTCACCTCCACCGTGTCATGGCGGTTTTTCCTCAAGAAAAAACACATGAGTCTGACTTTTCATGTGTAGACAACAATGGAAAAATGACTGTTTTGTGTGGCTGCTTCCCTCCACCACCCTGTAATCTGGGATAACCAGGGTGTCTGGCGTTGGGGGTGGGAGAGGGGGGTCGGGGTGGACAGGGAGGAGTGATGCTGACAAGTAACATCAAAGGAAAGAGGGGGGAGGAGAGAGGGGACACAAAGATTAGATTTGATGGAGGAGAATGAGAGAAAGTATAGGTCAGGAGTCGGGCTACATGGACGGCATGACAAGAAAACAACAGGTCTGAGCTAATTATCTTGTTTTCAGACCTTATCACACTCTGGCATGTAGACATTACTGTCTGCACGATGGGAATCTTCTGCGTGAACACAAAGTGTCACTGCATTTGGGATAAATGCAGATAAATCTCTTCCAAACACAATACTGAAACATAACAGTGATCCAGGTTGATATGGAGGCTCTTATAATCCTCGGAGAGGATTGTTTTATCACAAATTCCGTCTGAGAGCCAGTGGGTAGTCCACAGTGTCAGTCACACAGACAGTCGGGCTTTTTCTCCCGCAGCCAAACCCTCCAATCACACATAATGATTTCCATTTGCTAGCTGCAGGCAGAGGGAGCGTTTTTGTCTATCTTAACACAAATCATTTCCCTAGACGAGAACCCAAAAATAACTTAAGTCCTCAATTCAGTGATAACTGCTCTGAAACTTTCTTGTTTTTTGGCTCTAAACCAATAAACAAGATGTTTGTGGCTAAGTTACATCTCAGAAGTTTAATAATCTGCAGTTGTTTTTTAAGCAGTGACAGAGGATTTTTTTTTTCCGCCACAAATAAGATTAGGAAATACATGCAGCCTCCTAATTTCTGCAGCCGCTGATGAAAGATCAGAGAGGAGGAGAGGAGGCGAGTAGAGAAAGAAAGACAAAATAAGGAAGGTGCAGAAGGGAGAAAGGAAGAGGAGAAAGAGGAAGAATGTGAAGGAGAGGTGAGAAGAGGAAAGGAAACGAGATGAGAGAAGAGGAGGAAGAGGAAGAAAGAAAAGGAGAAAGGAGAAGAGAAAAGAGGAGAGGATAGGAGAAGGAAGAGGAGAGGAGGAGGAGGATGAAGAAAAGAATCAAGCATAGGAAGAGGAGAAGCAGAGGAAGACCAGGAAAGGAAGAGAGAAAAAAGGAAGAGTAGAGGAGAGTTAAAGAGGAGGCGGAGGAGGAGCAGAGGAGTGCTGGGTATAAATCACACTGAGATGTTTCTGTTTCACACCCCACTGCAGCTGAAACCAAACGTCCGCAGTCGAACATCTGTTGTGTTTGGCCGTGGCAGCCGTCTCACCGCTCCCCTCCTCTCCTCCTCAGCCGATCTCTCTGACAAAACCATTTGATTCTCCCTCCCACGAAAAGTTTTATCCATCTCTTGCAAATGCTGGATCCTTGACCTGGGAGGAGGATGAAGAGCAGTAAGAGGAGGCCTTGAGGAGAGGAGGCCTCATCCAAACGAGAAGAGGAGGTTACAAATATACGAGCTTCTCTGTGAGAAGTGGCTGGCCTGCGGAAACGAGATCATTGGATCGTTGCATATTTCTCCAAACACAACAGCGTCTGGCTGTAATATGTGGTTATTATGGATCATAGCTCTGCTGATTCAGTGATGATCTCATGCTCCTCTGGCAGTAGATTATCTTCCAGCCGTCCTAAACAGCATCTCAGATTCTTGTTTTTCTGGACACACGGAGCACAGAAAAATTAACTGTCTGTCCAGTGAAAACATCTTTGAAAGTGCGTAAATAAGGGGGTTTACGAAAATTCTTCTCCTTGTGGAAAATTAAATGATTGTGGCCCCATTAATTGTTAATAACTGACATATCTGACCTGCCACAAGAATTCAAAAATTTCTGATCCAAGACAGCTTTTTAAGATCCTTATTGGATCCCTGTGAAGATTTTCTGCAGAAAGAATAAAAACTAATTTAAAAAAAAAAATCAATAAAAACCTGACAAAAAGTCGTCAAAGTATCTGAAAAGCCTTTATAAAATTATTAATGAATTTTAAATTGATAGTTGATTAAACTTGAACAATGAAATAACTACTATATATATATATATATATATATATATATATATATATATATATATATATGTGTGTATGTATAACATATGTAATAACTTTGGTTGGTTGTTCGATCACTCTTGTCCAGATCATATATCTCCCTGTCCTCCTGTCTGTCTCCAGAACCTTACATATCAGCTTCACAGTCACTATTTGTCTCCCCCCTGCTCCTGCAGTCCTGTCAGGCATGTGGTCCAATAATAGCCTGACCAGGTAGCTCAGCCATGTGGAATTTGACATTGTGTCTCGGGGCATGTTGGGCCCCCAGTGGGAGAGTGTGAGTGGACGGGAGACAGCCAGTGTCAGGGTTTTCCAGAGTGAGATACGTAGTCTTAGATTAGTTTTAAGATATATGTTTCAGCATTTCAATAATTACACGTAGCCTCATTCACAAGAAATCTCAAAAGTTAGTGACACGAACATAAAGTTATCTTTAACCAAATGCCCTGAGTACGACAATCTTAATACAAAAGACAACAAAATCCTAACAAATTAAATACTTGTTTGCTGGAAAATACCTAATTTCCTTTATCTCTTGAGGAGATTTGTTGCTAAAAAAAATAAAAAGTTAACTAAAGTTCATGATAGTCAACCATTCCAATAAAACAATTTCAACAATTTTAACATTTGAGTTCTTGAAGCTGTAAAGTTACATTTTCTACGTTTTGGGAGGTTTTCTGGCTGGTCTATCACATTTTTCACAATGGGGACTATTGAACATATCCTTCTTGCTCTTGTTGCTCAATTTTAAAGGATTTTTTTTCTCTATATATCTTTTCTGTGAAGTTTTAATATTTTGATTTTGACTGTGATTTTGTGCCTGTAAAGTACTTGGTGGTTTAAAACAGCCTGTTTCTGCCCAATACAGTTTGCACCTTGCCTAAAAACATAATTGTTTTTATAGTAATAGTATGCATTAGTTGCAGCTTATTATTCATATTTTATGTATTTATGCTGGGGTAATTTGGGGCAAAATGAAGTTCTCAGTGTGAACATCTTTTAATGTCATTGAAGAGCTGGAACAAGTCAATGATCTACTTGATGGCATTTAAAGGGAAGTGGATGTTAAGGGTTTGACTGAATATATGAAGAACTGTATGCGTATCATCTTTCTTTACCATCTCAAACACACAGTCGCATCCATAATCTTTCTTTGTTTATCCCTCACAGATGAACCTTTCCTTTCTAATAATCTCTGTATAATGACATACATATACATATCTTCTATCTAAGCAGTGAACCTACACCCAGATAAGCAGATAGTGCACATACTGTACATACATAAAGCACGGACATTACACTCTACATACTTCAGCCTCCTACACTTCTCCTCATTCGCCCTCCCATCTCTCTTCCTCTCTCCCCCAGGACCGGTGGCTGCAGAGGTGGGGGCAGAGTGATTCATGAGCGGGGCGGAAGGAATGCGTCTGAGCACCACATGTCTTTTCAGTTACATGCTTTCCACACACACGCACACAGACACACGCACACACGCATTGGCGACAGGTGCGTTGATGGAGGAGAGTACGTGGCACTGAAGGAGGCCCTTGTTATCGTTGGCACAGGCCTCTCAGCTGTGCCCTGTCGCACCACTGGAAGCTGTGTGGTCACAGGCTGATATATGGGCTGTTGTATAGGAACAGACACGCTATCACATTCAGTGATTATAAAGTAACAGTGCTGCAGCGAGCTCAGACAAACTCTGTATCCTGTCAAAAGTGTCAAGCTGACCCCAATATGTCACCATATTTAGAATATTCAAGCTATTAATCACCATAGACAGTGTGTTTGACATTCTTAAAGAGTCAGTTCATCAGGATATCTAGCCACATGGATAGTTTTTGTCATTTACACCAGGATGTGCATAATCTCAGCTATCAAGGGACGCTGTTTCTGCAAAGAGATGTTGCTGATCATCAAAGTTTTTATTGCTGTTAGCACCACAAAACATGCAACCTGTTCACAGCAAGCTTTGGGGATTCTCCAAAATAACAGAGTCAGTGTTTCTTGAGATGTCGCTGCTGAATTTGTAAATTCTTGATTAATTGAATTCATTTACTGTTGTAGCTGATAGGGTAGCAGCAAAAATCTCAGAGACAGATATAGTTTAAAAAAATCCAAAACCTGACATTTGAAGTTTGTTACTGACCTTGGAAACAGCAACTGACAAAACAAACTCACCACAATGTTCATTTAGTGGCTTTTCTGCAGCTTTCAATCATTGTGCAGGATCTTACTCAGCAGATGGAGTCAGCAGGTTTAAACCAACATGGATAAAAAGTCTTTCAAGTGCTTAAAAAAAGGGAATCTGGACATCTGCTGAGGAAGATCATGTGATACAATCAAAAGCTCCAGAATATGTAGCTCTGCATGGCCACACACAACTAGACACAAGTGAAAATATTCTTTCTTGTAATTTTAGAGCCGACCCACGAAGCTCAAAAACATCACAAAGAGTTGATACTTTGTAAATATTAATATTTTACTCATAGAGTTGACAGCCGTGACCTCATTTGGTAATAACAGGAACATATTACTGTCGTTGGAGAAGAAAAAAAATCGCGTAGCTCCAAAATGTCTGCAGGGAAAAAAGTGTTTTTTGCTTCATATCCACACATTTTTATGTTTAAAGAAAACTAATTGGTTATGAAAAGGTTTAATAAACCCGGGAGTTCAAGAATTTTGGCAATCATTAAGCACCAGCTTCAAGTGAAACTAAACAATAAGAAATCATCAAAATGAGGCCATGAGGGGGTTAGACACTTTTCATCTGTCGTGATGATATGAACCCATTTCTGCTGACAAGTACCTAAACTATACATCAACGTACGTGTGTGTATATTTCTCTGTCCGTCTTTCGTTCGTTGCTCTCCGGGGAGCTGAAGGCTTAACGGGTGGGAATGAGGAGAGGACAGCGACTGGCAAATGAGCCAATTTGTCAGAGACTCTGCGCCCTCTGAGAGCAGCTGTGTTAATAGACGCATAAAAATGTTCAGACTTTAATTAATAGCACCTGGAGACGTATGAAGATAGTTTACATACTGGTTCTGTGTGCGTAGCATGTGAAAATGGTCGGGTTGGAGCTTATCGGGACCTCTGTCCACCTCTGCTAATAGTTTCAGTTGTCGTGTGTGTGTGCATGCTAGAAGGGTTGTGTGTGTAGCCTCAAAGAGGCCCTGAAGACCTCTGTATCTGTGCCAGTATGAGTGTGTTTTTTGTGTTTGGTCTCAGCACGTGCAAACATTTATGTGTGTAAGAGGAATGCAGCTGTGCCTCATTCGGAGGTCTGGCTTTCTGTCCATGTCAGGATGGTGTGTGAGTGTGTTTGTGTGTTTGTGTGTTTGTGATTTGATGGTTTTCAGTGAGGATGGGTCTCAACTAACCTGACCGTGCCAGATGGTTTGTTACACAGATGGTTTTGTTTGTTAGGGTGCGATACATTGTATCAGTATTGGAAGAAAAAACAACCTCTCACACGGAGGAGCGCAACGAAGCGGTCGTTCGAGTTGGAAACTTCAAGTTGGCAAGTTCCATCCAGCTTGAATTTGCCAACATAAACACACCTGACATCACAGCAATATGGCAAACAGTACAACAGTGAACAGAACGGTTTTAATCATTTTTTTTTTACGATATGTAGTGTTTGTGTTGTAAAACGTGTTGTAATGGACATTTCATTACAATTGTAATCCACTTGATTTGTGTGTGAATATCTTTGAAAGCATGTAGTGCAAGCTTACTCCTACTCCTGTCAGTTTGCTGCAGGTGTCCATGTTTTCCCGAGCTGATGCGTTTTCATTAGAGGTCGGAAAATCCACTTGGAAATAGTAGCCTCCGACTTGCAAGAGAGTGAAAAACATCTCGGAAACAGTTTGAGAGAAGGCAAGACACTTTCAAAAAATGGTTTGATTGGATGAACCGTCTACCTATCACAGCCAAACTTATATCTGGTTATCACAAGCACAAATCATACACACACAAACATTTATATCTATATCTATATCTATATCTATATCTATATCTATATATCTATATATTTATATCTATATGTCTATATGTCTATATCTATATCTATATCTTCTTTGCTGCTCTGTTTTGAGCACACACTTAATGTTAAACGATGCCTGTAGCTCATGCTGTAGCTGTCAGCAGTTCCTCGTAGGATGCTGACTAGTCTGAAAAAATGTGGTTCGGACACAAGCTGGATTCTCTTGTGATTTCATGTTTTCATGATTTTGGGAGTACAGCTGCATTATTGTAGGTATGCTCAGAGCACTAGTGCTTGAAATGTTCATCAGTTTTGTTTGTTTATAAACTGAACTCAGGTCCATTTGACTAGCGATGTCGAACAAAGATAAAGTTATGATTACATCCAGTGTCATAATTTTCCTCCTGCACTGATTTAGGGAGACACTACAGCACAGTTTGCAGTGTACGTCTTATAAAAATGTCTGTTGTGTGCATTTAGCTAACGCACGAACAATGAACAATGTAAACATGCATGCTGAACATCTTATGAGCGTGTTTACATTAGTATTTAGCCCAAAGAACCGCTGTGCCTTACAACAGCCTCACAGAGATTGACACCATTTCCTTGTTCTTTGCTTGCGAAACTTCATATCTCTCCTGCATTACTGTATCATAACATTAGAGTCAGTGGTACACATCTGTTTCTCTAAAAGATAAATTCTTGACAGTCCGTGATAAACTGCTCCGGCAGGTTGTTTAACAACACACATTGCTCTCTTGATGGTTATCTATAAAAACCTCAAAGACTAAAACCATCTGGATACATCTGCTGAACAATAAATAAATGATTTGTAAGAGCTGAACCAAAATCAAAAGCTTTTGTTATCAGTTATATTAAATTTTACTTTCCATTATTGTAGAGGGACACTGGACCCAAAAACATATTAGTATTTTCTTGTGTTGTCTTCCTTTGAGCTATGAGATGGAGTTGGAGCTTGCGAAACAATATTTTTAGCCATGCACTAATATCTTGCAACAGTGTCTCGAGTACTATTTGAACATTTGGCTTGTTGTGTATTAAATTCAGCATGTTAAAACTTCAACCCCACTAGATTTGCAGACAGTTTGGGGTGTTCTTGTAATATGGTTTTAACAGATGCCTGGCAGCCAATCACTCGTAGTTTTGGCTGTCAAATTCACACCACCCAGTGTTACACTCAAATCCGTGTTGACTTCAGGGAAATGTATGGAAGGTTCTTTCTATCTGACAAAATAATCTGCCACATGTCTCTCAATTTCCTATGAAAGCACGAAAACAGATTCTGCAGTCTCATATGTACTGGGGTTTCACAGTTGTTTTCTTTATCAGACCATTATTTCAAAATATTGAGTACTTTATAATAGACTCCATCAAAGGGGTCTTGCCTCTGGGAAAATTTCCCAGGACACTTACTGCACAGCTTCAAGCGCCGTGCAACATTAGGGACCAAACTCTGAGCCTATACATTCCTGGGCCTGTGTGCTGGTTGCTGTCTGCAGCTGTGGTGCTGTTGGCTGGTTGATGAATGAACCAATAGGGTCCTGGCTACGTGATAATGGACCAATAGAGGATGATGAATAACAGTGGAGGGAGAAGTCAAGAAACGGATGGTCTCAGAGAGGCCTGAAACATGAATGTAGCAGCAAGATGTTAGAAATCAGGGATGGAGAGGGAGGGAGTGATAAAGAAAGATAGAAGAGACAGGTAGAGAGAGAGAGTGTGTGCACGGTGATAAGTCGGGGAGGAAAAGGAGTGAGAGAGTGGGAAAGATGTGACAAAGTGTGAGCAAAGGGAGGCGAGCTGACAAAAGGAGGGGAGGATTTATGGGGAGGGGAGAAGAGTGGACAGAACGAGTGGAAAGACTAAGAGTCCACAGACATGTAAGAGGCTCGGGGAGCCTGCCTCAAGAAAAGAGAGAAGCACCAGAGTGATTATAGTTTATCCTGGAAGAGACTGAAAGTCTGTGCCAAATTTCATGCCAATCCATTTACTGTAATGTGTTGAAATATGTCAGTTAAAACCACAAACGTCAACCTCATGGTGGTGCTAATGGAAAACTCAGGGGATCATCAAAGTCCGTAGTATTCACCCTCCGGGTGCTATGACTGTCTGTGCAAAATTTCATGGTAATGCATCTGATAGCTGTTAAGATATTTCAAGTGGTGGACCGACCGACGACCAACATTGCCATCCTAAGATATGCTGCTAGCACAGCCAATAACGAGGAAGAAAGGCAGGAAAAAAAAGAAGTGATGATGGGATGATGGATTGAGCACATTACTTATTGTGTTATTCAGGAAGTGTGTGTGTATACAAATCCATCTATTGTGCACCATAATACCACAAACATGCTACAAAGAATAGCCTGAGATAAAAGAGGACAATTTGCCTGGCAACCGCACAAAACAGATTTTTCCAAACAAAACTATTTTTTGTTCATCCAGGACCCAAAACCTCTAATGTAAAGAAAACAAATGCAAGGCGATGAATGTGAGATAACTCCATGAAAAACCTCTTTTGAATCCACGCTGAAGGGAGATTAAATCCTCTGCTCTTTTCCGGCATCAAAACGCAGGGCATATTTTTGGGTCCCTTGAAGATGTGTGCACAGGTTTTCATGCGTATCAAAACTGTCCCAACTCACTTCTCGCCGACAAGTCAGAACTGAGCCACAGGCGTAATATCCCCTGCCAAACGCGACTGTAATAGCTACGAGGGTGCAACTTCATGCCACCGAGAGCACCATAACCCGTGGCAACTTGGCAGGCAACTTGTAAGGTAGTCATGCAGGTTGGGCTCAAAACAGAACTGTCAACACTCCATGGCACTTCACAACAAAGGGAGACTGATTAAAGTTTGGGGGGCGTCCGCACACCTGTTCATCTCCTGATATCAAAAAGAATATCTTGTTTCTGTTCACAGGCTGTACACTGTATATCCTTCAGAGCCTGTGAGAGTCATTAGGAGCCGTCGAGCACAGAGGAAACCAAATGGATTGTTCGTACACGTAGCCGAGTGATCTTCCCGGTGTTTGAAGTTAGTTGATGGAGAACATGCGGGTCAGTTTCCACCTACTCGAGTGAGTCTTACCTTCAAACAGAATATCAAAGTGTGCAAAGAGAAGACACAGAAGAAGCAACAGGAAGAATGAGCAAGTGGCAAAAGGTAAAGATGAGAAATTGGAGTGAAGAGTGAGGAATGAAAATGGAGTAAAAGTGAAAAAAACATAATGGATGACAAAACAGTTAAAAAACAAAACGACCGAACGATCCGAAGCACAGGCTGCTGGGACACTGGGGGGCGTAGTTGGTGAGGAGGGGCCCCAACCCTAATTAGGGTTAGGGTTAGGGTTAGTGCCTAACCTGGGTCCGAGAGCCACGATCCGGGCGTCCACGGAAAGGTCCGGCCGAGGCGAGCGCAGCACCATTGGAACGGACTCTCTGGGCGGCCCCCCCGCCGAGCTAGGGGGCGACAAAGCGCCACAACCCCCCCACCGTATCTCGGCGAGGGAGGGGCAGGGAGAGGCGTGGGGGGTGTCATCCGAGAGCTGCCAGCGGTGCCTACCATATACTTAAAGTATCAGAAATACTCATGCAGAAAAATGGTACCTATCACTGTTTTACTAGTATCTATGACATTTTTTGTCTTAATATCACTGTTGTATTAATGTTAATGCTCCATTTTACTGCTGTCAGTGTTTAACTACTTCATATACTTTATGTAATGACCTCATATACGTCATTTAAACACTTGAAGCTGAACCAATGTTTTCACTTTTTTGACTATGCATTTTCATCTAATCCAAGAAGGGTTTCAAACAGCTGATTTAACAACTAGAAGAAAGTTCTCAGCCCATTAAAGAGCACTTAGGTTTATCAGAGAAAATAAAAGTCACCAAATTTGGACAGACAGAAAAAATGCAGTGGAGTAGAGAGTACTATACAGTATATTGTACATATATTTGCCTCTGAGATGTAGTCAAAGTATAAAGAAGTAAAATGCAAGTACTGTGAATTTATACTTCAGGAATTACATTCCACCACTGTGCAGGCATCATTTCTTCGTAGTGGGTCGTCTGTATCAGTGCTCTGACATCTTCCTCCACGCTAACTATATGCAGACAGACCTGGGATCAGATATAGACCATTAGTGGGGTAAAAAAAAAAGAAAAACAAAACACCTCTATTATCCAGCTTCTCTTTGAGGTTACCATGCTCCTGTCACTGTAATGAGATGAAAACAAACAGTAACTGTAGCCCTGTGAATGTATGTGTATGTATGTGTGTGTGTGTGTGTGCAGACATACCATATCCTTGTGTGTATCTGCAGTGCTCTTTTGTCTGGTATCAATGGCAGTCACTTAGAGAGCGTGAGTCAGTGTGTTTACTGTTTTCACAGATGGAGCTCTGACACTGTCTGGATAACTGAGATAAATGACTCGCACTCCGGCTCAGCAGATGGGAAAATCAACAGCCACACACACGCACACGCACACGCACACGCACACAGACACACACACACACACACACACACATGCGCACACAGATAAAATGTATGTTCGAAATGAAGCACTTCATCAACTGATATATTTTTGCTCCTAATCACGGCAGAGCAGGAACCCGCAGGAAAGAGTAGCAACTCATTAGTGGGGAAACGTCAGCTGCCGATTGGCTCAATGTAGCCACTGATTTCAGCCAATATAAGGAGAGAGCTCATCTGTAATCAATTAACAGCTGCAGTTATTTTGACATAAAGCAAACGAGAGACAGAGAGAGAAAGCGAACACCGTGCCAATGAGTTCTTCCCATGTGTCATGAATTTTAAACTACAGTGCTGTGCAATAAGTGAGATTTTCTGAAAAATGTCTCACTGGCTGTCATCCATCATGTAGTCTATAAGTGACTACCAAAGGTTAATGCTGTTTGGTGGAGGCCACCACAGCAGGTGGGTTACAATCTGCTGCTGCTGTTCTGCAGCTCTGTGCGGCCGGCTGCTCCTCGGCCACCGATTGTCCTTGATACTCCTGACAAATACTGCCCTCATGTGGACAAAAGCACTTCAGCTGCTCTTAGTGAAGCTGGGGTTGACTGTCACACACACACAAGGTGAAGAACCAGACCTTGAAGCTTTACGTTCCTCACTCACAGTCCTGTAAACAGATCCAGTACAAAGATGGCTCAGCGATGGATCTGTGATGCTATTTTAGTAACAATTCATGGAGTCTTTTCCACTGTTCACACAGTTCACCGAACTTCATCAAGACACACGTAGATCCAATGTCTGACATGAAGATGTATTCAAATCAGAAAAGCAGACAAGGTAAAACGTGTTAACAACACCTGCTGCTGTCATATAAAACTGCTGTGCGTGAACTGTGCCACATTTGGCACTGAGCATTGCTGTGGGAGATTTGTTGGCTGACAAGACACATCTGCTGGCTCAGGAGGTAGACTAGACAGGAGGCAGACGTCCACTAATCAGATGATTGGTGGTTTGATCCCCGGCTCCTCCAGTCTGCCTGTCGAGGAGTCCTTGAGCAAGATACCGAACCCCAAATTGCTCCCGGAGGCTGCGCCACTGGTGTGTGAATTATTAGCTCCCAAAACTGATGAGCTGTGTGTAAGAATGGGTGAATGAGATATGTAGTGTAAAAGCACCTTGAGTGGTCAGAAGACTTAGAGTGCTATATAAGTATAGTCAATTTACCGTCTGATCTCTGGGTTGGGCATTATGGCAGAAATTGATATATTAACCCTTATGTCTCACTATTTGGGCATTTTTTTCCTCTTTATCTGGCCACCATTTTGGCTGTGTTCGTGCATATGGCAAAATATTTTGTAACAAAGTCTTTTGACAAATTTTGGAATTCAAATTTTCATTTTTCTAACAGATCGACAGAACACTGTGAAAAAAGTACTACCCTCTAAGGACACAAATGCCCACTTCCAAAAAAAAAGGTGTTTTAGGGAGTTTAGAGGGTCTGACTGAAGACCCTGGCACAGTTCGATCCAGTCATAACATAACTGCATGTACTGTCACTGTATTTCGACACATGTAGGCCACTCCACAACAAGATGTGCGATTTGATTATAGATGTAGATTGAGGGAGTTTGTTTTCATTTTTGAGGTTTGTTGCCTGGTTGTGAAACACTAAAATTGTCAGTCAATATATGATATGATATAAATGATCATGGCTATTCAAATGTAACACAGCATTTTGTACGACAGTGTTTCTCTCAGCACCTTCAACTTAGACTGACTTCCAGCATCCCTGCTTCCGGGTCATGTTGTCACACAGTCTGACAAACATTTTATCACCTTTCAGTAGTTCCTTCAACTAACATCATTCAGCATTTCCACTTCAGCTCCCTTGTTTTGTTTGACTGCCTGACAAACAATTTTTAAATGCAAACTTTTCACCAGCGGGTCCTTGAATTATTTTTCCTCATATACTTAATTTGTATTCTCTTTACTTTGTCTAAAATGTGCCAGAGATTCTGGCAACTTGGAACTGATGATCCTCACTTAATATGCTCACTTTTCTAAACTTTTGGCTTGTGGTGCACCACTAAGAAGTTCATGATGTTGAGGTTGAGGTTAAAGGACAGCACACACACCAGCACACACTCTTATCAAAACACATTTGAAATATAATTTATTGCACATTTAAAGATCAACATAAAGTGGCACGATACCCATTTCAATGCTGTTACATCGGAAACAAAAAATAATAATTAAAAAAAGAAAAGAAGAAGTCCTTACAAAATGCTCACACCTTCTGTTTGTGATTATTGATTTTGACTTTGAGAACAAAATGGGCATGAAGTTGCAGGAATGCCAGACCGAAACTGCATAGATTTATAAAAAATAAAACATAAAAAAACAAACCGAGACATTTCTTTAATAAGGAACAGAAAACCCAATCAGACCTTGGCATTACTCATACTTGTCATGAGCCCATTAACTTCCACATTGTCCCAGTGGCTGACAGACGGTTTCAGTGCGCGGAACAAACAGGGTATTTCCCAGTCTAAAAGAGGAAAGCACTGATAAAATGTTCTCGGAAATATATAGGTCTATATATAGAGATGTCAAGCCCAATTTGAAAATTGTCTTTTGCAGATATGATTTCATATTTAGTCCAATATTTAAAAAAGAAAACATTCCTTAAGCCCCATTTACAGTAGCATCTTATTATTAAAACAGTTTGGGAGCAGGCGTGCGTCACTGTAAAAACCTCAACGTGGAGGAGCAATTAAAGAAAAACTACACAAAAACAAATTACATGATAGTCACAGTCATTTGTTTAAGATCACTATTTACATCTTTGACCTCATTTTTCATCATCACATCACAACCCAATCTCCATTTTCATTGTCGTTTTAGAAGCATCCACATCTATTAAATCAGCCATCTGGATTAATCATCACTGGATAACAACTTCATGGTGTTCGTGGGCATGGACCATCTCTCTTATGGCTGCATGGCTCATATTTTAATAACTGGTTTCATTGTATTTGTTGGCAACAATCTATAACTTTATATCTACTGTTGCTGCATCGACTACGTCATAAACTAAACCACCGTGAAATGTGTGACACCCAACATAAATACCTGCCATTTGAAAAGTGGCTTACATGATACAAACTCTAGAGAGCTACAGTATGTACAGTATGACAGTGAGGACTGGCAGCAGTGGATAAGATATTTAAAAAATAATAATAATTATAGGTTGATGGCACAAATGTTCGTAAGTCTGTTTATGATGCCCGCCCCTCGCTTCACCTGGACCTTGAGTAAAGTAAACATACATGTGTTGATGTACAGTACAGCATAAATACAAACCCAGCCAATGGTCAAGAGAAGAACGGCACAAAAGCATGCTAACTGTTTTTTTTTTTTTTAAATCAACTCTTATAGTAAAGTCATAAACACAGTTTTATTAGGGTTACCTGATCAAAGTTTTACAGTTTCATTAGGGCCGCCTAGTTGCATATTTTTATGGACACAACAGCTGTGAAGTGAATGAAAAACCTTTTAAATCCTTCAGCAAACTGTGACAGGTTTATTTGTGATGTTTTCAGGGGAAATGCTGCAGAGTTTTATTGTAAATTTTGCCTGTTTAAGAACTAAAGAAAACCCTTGGAGTCAGCCCCTTGATAGTAAAACATTATATACATGGACAGCAGTAAATAAATGTGATTTGTTTGGCACACAACAAGGTAGGCTTTCTCACTCAGGGTCTTTGCATCTTAAGCGGAGTTGAATGTTAACCAGTAATATGATTGGTTTGGTAGCCATATCAGCCTCTTAGTAGGTCACATAAATGTTTGATGATTTTATTCCTCAGAGGAAATGAGCTGATAACTGCTCTTTAGTGCCACAATAACTGTGCTGATTAGTTTTCAATGCAACTTTCCAGTTAAAATCAAGGTCAGATCAAAACAACAAAGCATGTAAACGCTACCTGCATCAAAATCATTTTTCATCAGCGAGGTTGGACCCCAGCTGGCCGCAATGGCCGTTATGTGTATGCATGTGTGAAGAAATACCACTAGAGGGATTGAACAAGAACGAAAGGCTTCAAATTTAATTTACTTTACCTAATTTTCAGTGTTACATAATCTGCCTGTTGAGTACTTTTACCCTGGCACTACCATGATAGTGGTTCTAACAACCGTGCGCATCGATAATCACAGAAAAAAATAAAGAATAATCAGAAACCTCCATTTTCCACTGAACAAAACTTGATACCACAGGACTCGTATTGTCCAAGTAAACATAAATAAAGATGCAAAGTAGAGTTCCAGAGCTGAGTTATTTGGAGACACTTTGAAGAAGCAGCACTTGAGAAAACTGGAGAGAGATACTGAAAGTCAGACAGAAATAGAGGAAGAGAGGAGGAAGGGACATAAAAGACGTGAAGAAGAGAGACAGACTTTCCTTTGGCACCTGAGCCACAGTGGCAGTGCTCTTCTGTGGGCGGAAAAAGGTACCAGACGAGGGTAAAGACACGATAGAAGAGGGAAAGAGGGAGGTTAAACAGCTCATGTCCGATTGAAATATCCTCCCATGACCTTCTCTCTTCGACAGGATGCTTGTTCTTTTCCCCTCACGCTCCGTCTGTAGATTCTGATTCGGTTCCTCCCACATCAGTCGCACCTCTCAAAGAACATTTACCCATGAGTGTAGTCCCTCGATCAAATCAGAACCGCAGTCCAGCAGGAGTTCTCCTTCACGGCCTTGAACCTCGCTTCTGCAGGAAAACCTTCGGTAAACAGTGAGTGCTTGCAGAAAGGAGGTTCTCTGGGTTCTTCTGAAGCACGCGATGGGACTTCTGCAGGTTTCTGTCTCGGTTTTGCTTTGAATGTCAAGTTCCTCCCAGGTGAATTTCACAGGCTCAGTTCCTCCCACGGGTGCTCCTCTGAGGTCGGTTAGTGCAGATCGTTCTGTGTTGAGGTTCTCCCCCTAGGTTCGGTTCAGTGTGTGGTTCTATAGGTTTTCCCCAGGCTGATACTGGGGTTCTGTGGAGGTGAAGTAGTCCTCTAGGAAGCCCTGCAGGTACTCAAAAGTAGGCCTCTCTTCTGGGTCCTTCCTCCAGCAGGAAAGCATGAGCTCGTGCAAGGAGCTGGGACAATCTGCCGGGCAGGGCATCCTGTAGCCGCGCTCCACCTGGTCGAGCACCTCGCGGTTAACCATACCTGCCGAGAGACAGGAAGTTAGATTTAGGGTGAGACAGAGTGTCTTCTTCTAAATAAAACCAGTAGTTTTAATACAGTAAATCTGATGGATGAAATTGTTTGTTACTTTTATTTGGTCAGTACAATACAGTGACCTAAAATCGCTTGTTTTGTACGAAAAACAATTATGAAAACAGTTGAGAGATTTTCTGTTTAGTTGTTTGTGCCACTGTCAAGTGTTTCTTTAAGCATGTCTTAAATAAACACTTGTCTCAATGGGGAATTGTTCAGTATCAAATAGACTGTATGTCCTTACCTGGATAGGGGACTCTGCCTTTAGTTGCCAGCTCTGTGAGCAGCACACCAAAAGACCAGACATCAGATTTGATGGTGAAACGACCGTACAGAGCTGCTTCCGGCGCTGTCCATTTGATTGGGAACTTGGCTCCTAAGGAACAATTACGAGTGAGTAAAAGCACCGTGTTGTGGAATGAAAGAAACATTGTTCAATTTTAGATGGCTTTTCAAATCTATACCTTTGTCTGGAGCATCGGGTCTGTTCAGTTTAATACAAATTAAAGTAAGAAAAAAAATAACTTGTATGGACTTACCCTGCCTTGCAGTGTACTCGTTGTCTTCAATGAGCCTCGCCAGGCCGAAGTCGGCCACTTTACACACCAGGCTGTCTCCCACCAGGATGTTGGCAGCACGCAAGTCTCTGTGGACGTAGTTCATCCTCTCCACGTAGGCCATGCCTGCTGCAATCTGGAGGAAGTGAGGCAGAGAGGAGTGAGATTTTATAACAAATACAAGTATTTTGTGTGTGTATGTGTAGTATTTAGTGCGTTTGAACTGTAGTAATTTTACCTGAGCGGCCATGTCTACTAGCTGAGGCAGACGAAGCATCTTTCCTGCATCTCCTTTAAGGAAGTCCAGTAAGCTACCTGTGAACGTGAGATTAAAGGTTTAGAGTTGTAGATAATGAAGGATAACTACCAAATAAATCCTATAGCAGAAGCATCTAGGTGAGTGTGTAAGCAAAACAATGGTAAAGCAGTACTAAGAATAGTAATGCCAAAACAATCTTTTTTGAGGTTTTCGTATATATTATTATTTGATGCCAGTGTTCAGGACAGTTCACAATCACAAAAGGTACAGAGGTTTGATACGAATCACGTGCTAGTCATTACCTTCACTCATATACTCTGTCACAATGTATATAGGCTCCTCGGATACAACAGCATACAGCTGTACGAGCTTCTCGTGCCTCAACTTCTTCATGACCTGTGCTTCCTGCAGAAAGGCCTCTGGAGACATGGTGCCTGGCTTGAGGGTTTTAATGGCTACCCGTGTCGTACCATTCCATGTACCTGTCAGAAAACACAGCAGAGTAACACTGCATTTCTCCTCTAATAAAAGTGCTCCTCCTGAGATAACTTAAAGGCTTAAAGTAATACAGTCAGCAGCGTGTCAGCTTAGCTTTGCATATAGACTGTAAACAGGGGGAAAGAGCAACCTTGGTTCTGTCTAAAGGTAACAAAATCTACCCAGTAGCACCTCTAATATCACAAATTAACACATTAAATCTGATTTTTTAATTCCATACAAACAGTAGCGGGAGTGCAGCACATAACCATCTGTAATACGACACTGTCATTATTATACCAGACTTCCAGATTTGTACTGATTAAACAAATTAGATACAACATGTTAATTAGAGGTGCTGGTAGGCGATTTGGTTCCTGTTGGACAGAGTCGGTCTAGCTGATTCCCTCTGTTTAGAGCATTTGTGCTAAGCTAAGGTTTCGTGCTGCTGATGGTAGCCTAATATCTAGTGGACAAACATCAGACTGGTATCAATCTTCTCTCGGCGTGGAAGCGAAAAAGCTTCCTAAAATGTCAATCTACTCCTTTAACGAGAAGGACTTGAGTTTCCAGCTCACGAGCAACGTATCCTCATATTTTACATATTCATTGTATAACTTCCTGCCATGGTGTTAGAGGAATTAGATCTATTTCACCAAAAAGAGGAGGTGTGTTGCTCTTACCCATCCAGACCTCTCCAAAGCAGCCCTGTCCCAGTTTAAGGTCGAGGCGGAGGGACTCTCTGGGAATCTCCCAGGCATCCCTGGCCAGTCCCTGGGTCTGAGGTTTGGCCACAGGACACACTTCTGTAAGAGCGTGACACAGCCCATCGGAGTGCTCTGAAAGAGGGAAGAGAAGAGTGAATGACGCGGGCAGAGTAAAAGGCAACAGTACTATAAAAAGGTTAACTATCACAGCTACTGTGTGTCCAAGTACTCACTGCGGTAGTGGAAGACTAACTGCTGTAGGCTGGTGAACTGGGTGCGAGAAGTTATATAAAAACCTCCGCTATCCAGCTTCCTGATCTTGTAATGCTTAACATTCAGGCCTTTGGTGTTATCATAATCCAGCACTGACAGGCAATATGCCCCTGTGAACAAGACACAACAACAGACAGAGACAGGTTAGAACAATAAAACCAGGCGTATCTGGGCCTGGTGTGACAGCTGCTCTGTGGAGTTTCCTAACAGCTGTGCTGGGCAAGTCCCTGTTGGCCCCATGAATGGCCCTGAAAATCCAACTAAACCTTTCTGTCCTTGTTCACGGTGCACTAAGTAAAGTGTGATCCTTTTACGGAGTAAGACTGTGATCATTATTGACTTGTGTTGGATGGACACACACACACAAAAAAATGACACAAATCAAACATTTAAGACCTTACAATGACAAGGTGTTTTAAGATGTGATTCAAGAGGCTAAACAGACTTGAAAACTTGTGAAACTAAGCTCCACGGTGTTGGTGGGGTTTTACTGCTCTAGATTTTCTCCCCTCATCAAACAGAAAATCTAGAGCAGTAAAGATACAAAGATTTCATCCGCACAGTAACTGAACCGACAGTAAGTATCCGATTACCACATGACCACTCCAGCACTAAATGATAGATACATATTCTACAGCCTGAACTACATTATTTCCTGTGGTTTTTCTAAAACATAGTGCCTCCGCACTATGCACTGACACAACATCTATCATTTCCCCCACTCTTAAACTATGACAAAAGCTGAGATTATGTTTTTCACCTCCCATGTTTGGGGATTTGAAGTGGGTTGTGACTTATGTACTCCTAACTGTACAAAGGATCAGATGTATCATGAATACTCTGACATGATTTATGCATCATGCAACATATGAGCAGCATGCTTCTGCTCCTCTGTGTCACTATGAGCCTCACATTTGACATCCAATACAGGTCACAACCAGAGACCAACACAGAGCTCCTCCTTCTCTCCCTGATCCTCCCCCTTTTACTGTTCTTCCCCCCTCTTCTAGCCTCTCCTCCCCTCTCTCTCTCTCAGTGTGGGCATGTTGGGAGAACAGAGATTTATAGCCAGAGGGAAATCCAGCACCCTCCTAGGTTGACCTAGTTCTGGCAGAGTGATTCACCCCTATCCATTCACAAGCCCCGATCCACTCCACTGTGCTCTTTTCCCTTTTTCTCCTCCCTCTTCCGGCAAAACAACCCCCTAAAGAACCCATCTACGTCACAGGAACTACATCTGACATAAAAGTTTTAGGAAAAGATGCTAAACTTTGCCACAAACCCAGAGTTCTAGATACAGCGCCACAGGCCCATGTGAAAGCTAGGAAATGACTTAATTGCAAGGTCCTGCCTCTTTCAAATTGAGTCCCTAAAGACGTGCTTAATTCAAAGTAAGATCGCACTTTCTGCACGGAGTAAACTCCAGGGACACAGAAAGTGTCAAGTTTTTTTTTCTTCACACATTTTAAAACACCCAGCAAGTGCAAAATAAAAAGCTCAGGTTTTATAAAAATGTGTTTTCTAGTCAAACTTTCTCTGATCTGGCGCGCATTTCCTCATGCAGTGCTGAACTGCCAGGAAACACGGCTCAAAGGCTATATCTGCTGTTAGATCCTAATCTTCATTTCATCATTTTAAAACGTTTTTTTTTCTTTGAACATTATCTGTTATCAGTTTCTTGTCATTATATCTAAATATTATATATCAAAATGAATGTCAAGGGTTTCATAGCTGTGCTGGCATTTATCTTACTGATTTATCAGTCAAAATGTCACAAGTTAGTGAAAACAAAATGTCCCTGAAGCTCAGGAGGAGATATTTATTTGGTTTGTTTTGTCCAACTAACAGTCAAACTATTATAAACAAAGGTTATAAATATCAAAATTTATATTTGAGAATCTAAACAAGTGGATTTTGTGTATTTCTGAAGAGGAGTTGAATTATTGCAGATTAATTTTCTGTTGAGTGACTACTTGCTTAGTTGATACTTGTTTCAGCCGTACATGTAGCTTTCGAGGCGTATACCAGATAATACAGGTGTCATAATGCATTTTAAAGTAATAATGTCAAGCTAAGGTTAAATCAGAGATTTACATTGAGAAATACTTCTCGGTATGGCCTTAGGGCTGCCGCTTTAATACATCAATACAAGCAGTAATGGAGAAAGGCAGAGGAGCTAATTGGACCATCTTGATAATGGCTGCAGCCTCTGGGGTGATTCAAATGTCTGCTCTCTCACCTTTAGTGGTCTCACTCTCCCTCACCAAGAAGGTTCCTCGTCTGTTCTGTAAGTTCAAAAGGACCCTCTCTGAGTCACGCCGAGTGATCTTCCCAAAATACCACCTGCCAAAGTGGGCCACAGAGAATGAGATCAGTGAGAAGCTACTACTGAGCGTCTGGAGCAGGCAGGCAGAAATACTTTTTACTGGAAATATAAAAGACTGTACTGCATGGTATTTATCTGAAAATATTGTCTCTTAACACGGTAGATGTAGATACAGCAGAGAGAATAAAGCTGCATTCTGGCTTTGAAGACTGAAACAAATGCCTTACATCTTAGTAACTACAAAGGAAACTGCAAGAGTGAAACAAAGAGAGGATAATGTACTCTTCTGCTTGGATGGAGTCGGATGGGGCCACATAGTTGCTGGGGATATAACCACTCTCTCCGGTCGTCAGGGAGCGAGCGAGCCACCAGTCCCCTTCTCTGTGAGAGAGAGAAAGAGAGAGACAGAGAGAGAGAGAGAGAGAGAGCAAGAGAGTCAACCATAAACAGAAAACTGACCAGAGCAACCACAGCATTTCTTTATCCAATGATCAGTTTAGTTTACTCCCAACTGAGATACATTATGTTTGATGGAGGAAGAACACTCCCTCAAGACTGGTGTTGGTTTATATTATTCTTATTGTCAACATGTGTCATGAAAAGACCATGAATGTGTCACAAACTGCCTAAAACAGCTGTTTTACACATTATGCATCTGTCAGGGACTATTTTTAGCTGTGGATGAATACATTACGCAAACTACAGTGTATTTTTAATGTGCCATGGAAAGGTGTATGTGGCATTGGATTAAAATAAACTACAGTGCCCATGTGCAACATGGATGTGCAATAATGTGGCTTGTTTACAGTATGTGGGTTTTTTAAAATAGTTTTTGCACAATGATTAAGGTGTATGACACAGATGAATGAGCTAAATCAGGCTTTGGCTAAACAAACGATACTCGTTAGCTGGACACACATGTTGTTGACTTTGGTCTTTTCATGGGATTTGTTCCAATTAAAAAATTACCAGACTTATCAATTAAAATATTACAATATCTGCACTACAGTATGCTTCAGATTATGTCTCACTAAGAAAGCTTACTTCTGACTCAAGCTGAAACTTCTACATTGTTTGACTGATAACCTATAATGTTATTTACAAAGCAACCTCAAGATCGAGGTTTTAAAAAAAAAATCCCCCATCTCATCCCACACCTAAGTGCACAGAAAGATGTGAAGAAAAACACATTGTTAAGAGAGGAAATAGACAGAAAGAGTCAACCTTTTGTTCCACTTGTAGTCCCTGGGTTTGCATTTCAACCTTTAAGTGTTGCTCTATATCCGGAGACCATCACATATATCTAATATTTACCAATTCTTCTGCAGCTACAATAAAAGTTTAATCAGACAAATGTGACCGGCAGCAAAGGGACTGTGAACAAAAGGTTGCGTGAGTTTTTTTTTTTTTTACTGCATTAAGTATTACTGACCTGAAGCTGTACTTTTTCCTAGGAGAAACCATGAAGCATGAGAAAGAAAGAGAGAGAGAGGGGAGAGATAACAGACACAGCAGACACATCAAAACACAGCGAGGAGACACAGCAAAGGCAAGCAGCGCAGCACGGACAGATAAGCAGAGGAGCCGAATATGCTGTGGGACTACACAGTGGGGCTGATACGAGCTGCGGTGGTTTTTAAAGTTTGAAAAGTTCCACTTTCCATTTCACTGCAGCTTGTACTATTTTAAATAATCCTACAACAGGGGATTGTGGAAACATCTCCTGCTTATTATCCATAAATGATCAGATCTGCAAAATAATGTGGGATTTCTGGACTCGCAGATACAATCCCACTACTTATAATTCAATGTTTTCATACATTTGGAAAAACTTGTCTTGTAATTTAGATATTGGAACTGTTAAACAGTGGATTAATTATATTATTCAGCCCTATTATGTAGTGCCAGACAATTAATAAAGAACAACAGACCAGACTTGTGGCAGGAAGTTATGGAAAAAGTTCTTAGAAAATGACAAAAACATACATACACAAATTAAGCTTCAGATGCTTTTAAATGTTTCACTTCCTACTATCATTCTGTTCCTTCTATCTAAATCACGTCACAACACAGACAGACTTCAGTGTGTGCTGATGCTCAACAGGAAAATGGGCTCTCTTAAAAGTCTCTTAAAGACGATAATGACAGTTGCCCAAGAACAGAATGCATTAGTAAATTGCCGTTCTGCTTCGATTCCGTCAACAGATGGAGAGGATCAGACTCCGTTGTTTGTGTCAGTGTTCATTCACATACACGTTTGCGCACTCGCAATCAAGTGTGCGTCTACAAATCTGCTCATTTGAATCTCTGGGGAAGTTGTGGCATCAGAGAGAGAGAGAGAGAGAGAGAGAGGCAGATGACTGTTGATTCTTACGTGTTGTTGACAATCTGCAGCCTGTCGCCTTTTCTAAAGGTCAGATCAGACGCTGTCCGTGACTCATAGTCATACAGCGCCACAAATGTAGTGACACCTCCTACAAAAACACACACAGAAATACATATTTAAGGAACAGTGTCATCAAAGAACAAACCAATACTTCCCCTTATGCCCTATTCAGATTCACTTCCATAAAAAGCTTTAATAATACAGGTCTTGCCCTTGATGGTAATTTTGTCCACTGTAAAGCTATAAATCTTAAGTTATTTTGTCTCCGCTCCAAATCTGTATGAAACAATTTACCAAGGCCTAATGAGAAATATCGACATTTAGATTGCTTGTGACTGATCATCCATGAAGGACAAAGCTATCATACCGATGGGTTTCTATTTTCTTTGTTGCTTTCTACGCCTTCGTCCTAATGAAGCTGTGATCTAAACCTGGAAACTCTTCAGCCAGTCACTGATTGGCTCATTAGAAGCAACGGGAAGAGGAGGCCAACAGAGCCATTCATGATACACCAGCAGCCCTCTGCTCTCTGGATGGAGCAACATTAACCTAACCATCTGGACAGTCTAGACACATTACAGCCTGATGTCAAGTAAAATCTGGTCGGCGTACGACAGGCTTCAAAGTCAAAGAGAAGGTTTTAACTTTGTCTGGCTGCTGATGGTGGGAAAAAGAAACTTTTTTGTGTGTGTGTAGCCATGACTCATTGTGAATCCATTTTTGAAAGATGCTTTTTCTCAGGACTTTTGCGATCTCAAAACTGAAAGCAAGTTTGTGGGCTGACTCAGAGTTCTCATCAGACCTTAATAAATCTTTTTGCATTGCACAATTCTGCTCAGTTTCGCAACTTCATTCACACTAAAAGTTAGACTATTTTATGCATTCTTCTGCATTCTCTATGTGTACAAAATTACACTGGCTCAATCCAGCTCACATTTAAAACAAATAGTGATATTTTGGGGGGGGGGGGGGGGCATAATACCGCATAAAACCAAAAACAAATGACATGTAATGTGAGCTTAAGAGATGCTGGTAGGCAGAGTCTTTATGCTAAGCTAAGCTAACCAGCTGCTGGCTGTAGCATCTCATATTGAATGTGTAGGCAGACAGTCGCATCAATCTCATTTAAGTCTTGGCAAGACAGTGAATAAACAGATTTTTACTGCCTTAAAGAACACTGCTGACAAGATCACAATTCGTTCGGATCAGTACCTGAAACATAAAACTATTTTTTACAGTCAGTAATTCCAATCTTGCCTACCTGACAGAGGTCCTCTCTGAGGCGAGGTGATGGTGCCGGTGTGGTCCACCCCTCCGAAGAGAACCAGCTCAGGAGTGTTTGTCGGGGCGTGCTGGTGCTGCCCTTGATGTCCCCGCCTGCCTGTCCCGACCGCAGGGCTCCTATTGGGAGTTTGGGTCTGTTGGGCGGGGTTCAGGTGATGGAAGTGCCCGCTGTCTGAGCCTGTGCCGATGGTGCCGTCCAGGCTCATGGATCGTGCACCCGGCTCCTTGGGCTTGCTCTTGCCGGCCCCCATGTGCAGACCTGGGAAAAGAGCCAATGATGAGTAAGGTTGCAGCACTTTAAGAGCCAAAAGGGGATTTCTGTATTGCGATCTCGATTTTTTGTTATATGCCAAACAGGACAGAGATGATGAATCCATTAGAAGAGAAAAACATCTCACTGGTGGGGTGAGGTGAGGTGAGGATTAGCTGCTTTTCTCAATTTTATATAATTGTACATGAAAAATTTTATTGTGGTTGGACAAAAGAGACATTTAAAAATGTCACTTTCGACTCAGGGAAACTGGGACAGACATATCCAGCTGAACTCTTCCATCATCAGGTCTACTTTGATCCTGGCAGCAGTACATTACTGCTTAGAAGAGGCTGTGTGAATGTCAGTCTACTGTTCGTTAATATTTAAATTGATGTCTGTCGCCCACACCACCTCTACCATGAGGAAACATGTGGAACCACTGATGCAAAGATGCACATTCAAGATAATTTGAAATAAGCTTATTTATAAGAATAATAATTTACATACACATTTAAATTGTTATAAATGTTGTCTGTGTGAAGAAATGTGTAAGTGCTGCTTTAATCCTCTCTGACAGGAGATGAAAGCAGTTCATTCAGGAACAGGAACTGACCTCGTTTTTGTTTTATTCATTCACCTTTCTCAAAAAAAAAAAAAAAAAAAAAATTCCTCTTAGGAGTGTGCGCCGTGAGCGTCACATTCATCTTTACTCCAGCACAGAGTACCCTTGGAGCTGTTCCAGGTTCAGTTAGTGCCGTTTAGCATGCAAATACTAAGCGAGCAGGACACCTTGAAAGAGGGAGCACACATGCATTCAAGGTCAATGCTATCTGTTGATTCAATCTGTTCTGAATCAATATGCATCTACGAGGAAAACAAAGCTTCAAACAAAAGAAGCAGTGTGCTGTAATGAAACCAACTGGTGCTAATACTGGTGAGTCGGCAAGGACAGAAACTGTTTTGACCTCCGACAGGTAATTACACCGCCGCTCCTCCTCTCCATCCTGATGCCCAATACATCCATTAAACTATCTATCACCGCCTGATAAATGCAACCACATCGCACTGTCATCGTGAGCGCAGACAAAGGCAAACAAGCTCAGACAGACAAGTGCACCCACGGAGCTGGAGCTCGTTGGAGTCCAGTCCACCCCTCGAGTCATTGCAGAGTGACTCACTGTGAGACCGTCTATTTCAGGCCAGCTGAAACAGAGACAGTCACACACACATGAAACAGCCTTGTTCCTTTGTGAATAGAGGCACTCAGAGTTCCAGACAGAGTGTATGCTGCTGTGTGTAGGTGCATGTCTTGTGTGTGTGTGTGTGCGTGCGTTTATGTGCATAAGCAGCTGTTCCTCGGTCTCTGGGAAACAAGGCTCTATCGCACACTAACACCCAACCACAGTTGTGTCTCACATCCTTTTTTTCCAAACCCCTTGCATGTGTTTCCAGGATACTTGTGTGAGTCTGATAGACAGGACAGAGAGGGTTATTAACAGACAAGGAGGAAGGAACTGGCAGTGGCTGTAAAAAGAACACGTAGGTGGTTGTTGTATACTGCATGGACAGCTGAGGCTTAGTGGGTGTTTTAAGTGTAACGTGCAAGCATAACATAATTACACAGGTATGGGAATTCTCAAAGATATGGAAAGATCCTGCTGTGGAGATGTGTGTGGGCGTGTAAGCTGTGTGAACGTGCACGAGTGTGAGCGAGTTCAAGCGCACACATGCAATCATGCAAGCTTTGATTCAACTCCTGCCAGGATGTAATCTGGCGCACATGGGTGGGGGGGTTGCACCATGTATCCCATGGTGCAACACTTTGTCACACAGAGATGGGTCCAAAGGCCTGGAGGAAAGGTGAACAGAACTGAGTGACTAACTCTAACTCTAACCCTTGATTTGGCTGGCAACGCTGGATATCACCAATGGACTTGGTGGCCGGCTGTGCTTCAAACATCTACCGGCTTACTGATTATGAGGATTTCATTCCTGTCATCAAAAGGACCAGAGCTCGAACACCTGAACTTAACAGCGCAGACCATAATAAAAGCACAATGCCTTAGGAATGGATTCAAGGGCAAAGAGGATACAGAAAAAACATCAGATTAACTGGAAATGAGAATCACATTCCATCAGTTAAGTAACTACTCCCAGATGGGCCATTATGCCTGTTGATGTGAAGATATATGGATGAGAAATGCTACTACTAAGTATTGTATTGTATGGCACATTTCATGTAAGGATGCAGCCCAAGTTGTCTTTATGTAAAGTAGACTTGCTGAGTGCTGTAGTCAAGACCAGCTTAACCGAGACCAGACCAGACCTTAAAACAAAGACCGAGATAAGACCAAGACTTTGGGGATTTGTGACCAAGTCAAGAACAAGGCAGATAGTATATACCCTACTTAGGTAGCTAGCATGTGGCTAATATTCGCCATATCTCTTTGGGTGAGGCACACACCTCGCAGCCTTCTCAGAAAGCATATTGCAGATGTCCTCTTTGATGATTTGCAAGTCAAGTTTTATTACAGGTTTGTGAGCTGTGTGTCAAGTTATTGGTGTCATTTGAATCAGGGAGTTTTACCTAGTTCAGATTCATTTTTAATGACCTGCTTCATAAAATACTTGTTTTTAGTTTAATTTGTTGGAACTTTAGAGGGAAGTGAGAACTTTGCAGCTATGGGCTTGTGGTCTTGTGTTTAAACCTCGCCCTAACCTCTCCTGTCCTCTTCTATGCCACGCAGGTGTTTGCTCTATAACTACAGACTGTGTAAAAGTATTTTCAGTTAATTATAAAACTGTGGCAAGATAAACTAGACATTATTAAGTGAATAATATGGAAACACTGGTGAAACACCTGCAGTTGAGGTCTTGAAATAAAATCCTGAGTCCTCTATGCCCAAGATCGAGTTAAGACTGAGTAAAAATTCAGTTGATTCCAGGACAAGGCTGAAATCTTCAAAAAGTGGTCTTGAGACCAGTCTTGAGACCGAGACCAATCTTGAGTACTACAACACTGATAGACTTGAAGCAACAATATATAAAAGGCCTTGCTGACTTGTAATAGGGTGTACACCTGTTCTCGCACTACGTAACTTTTGGTTGCTTCTGATGTCCTCCGGCTACTCAGCCTCAACTCAATGTGATTCACAGGATGTCTTGATGGACATTAAAGTAAACTACTGCCAACTGTAGTTGCTGTTAGCTACAGTAGTTTGCTCAGTTAGCTGTGCAGCCTGGACAGTGAGCTCTGAGCGCTGTTTGTGTTTCACTGTTAACACAGGAAAAAGACAAAATGGGGAGTAACACAGGAATGGGCACCAGAATTGGAGCCAGGCGAGTGGGTAGAGGAGTCAGCTAGAGAACAAAGAGGACAAAAGAGGAAGCTAAGAAGAGAAAAAGAGAGCCTGCCAGACAAGAGTAAACCTGGGACTGACTTTTAGTTGATGATGAGAGCTTTGTGAAAGAAAAGGCTAAAAGAAGTTAGGCTGAGAAAATGTCCCCTGCCTTAAATGATTCTATACCTTCCATAATATAGTATATAGCATGGGGAATTTGGAGCTAATATCTTCCTCATGGACCATTCATCTGAGTAAGTGCCAGGCGGAACAGAACATTTTAACCCTGATCCTCTGGTTGAAGGAAAGTCAAGTCTATTAGGAAAACTGACTCATCATCAGGTTTAAGCACACACTGATAAGAGAGGTAATGATCCTCAACCAGCACTGCAAACATATCTCAATGCAGTGATGTAAGATCCCACATCCTATGAGAGTCGTTTTCCCTTGGTTCTCTCCCAGACACTGCAAACACCAGAGTACCACTGAAAGCCTCAGCGTCTGCGTATGTAAACACGAGAGCTAGTGCTGAAGCTCACGCCTTTTCCTAATATGGTGTCAGAGTGCCCTAATATTAAAAAGTGCTAACATGTGACCACTGCCAAAATGGGGTAGAATGGATGAGCAAAGATGATGCTGTGAAGGAAAATAAAATGTGTGTTAGACAAAAAAGTACCAACAGGTGGAAAATAACTCAAAATTTAGAAGAAGAGGATGAGTAAAAATATGGAAACAATTAAGAGGAATGGGCGATCAGGAGGGATTTGAGCTAGGAGGAATGTGGGAGAACCAGGCTGCACCGCACTGCTACGACTGCCAGTGACTGCAACAAGAACAGGCACCTAACAGTGGGAGGGCGGGATGGGAGGAAGGAAGCGAGGAGGGAGATGGGGTGGAGGGGCGGGAACAAAACGCTCTATTTTCATGTTTTTCCTGCGACACAAAACAAAATCTCATTCCAAAAATCACCACCTTCAAAACTTACAGGATCATCATCATCATCATCGTTTACAAGATGAATAACTTACTCTGAATGTGTTTGTGCATGTACTTTATTTACGTAGCTCTTTCCATGTGTAAGTTGATTTTCTATTAATTTAAAGCTGTATGAGCTGCATATCTGTTATGAAATTTTCTGCAAAAACAGACAATATTATTGGGCGATACTGAGCCTATTGCAGACATATGAGTATCGGTGTATGTGTTTTCTGAAGTGCCAATATGAAAACTGTTTTTTCATGCATATAATGCAGAATTAAATATGTGCGGTGAAATACTGGTGTCACTGCAAAGTTTATCAAGCAGACTGAACTGTGATTTACCATACTGTGGCAAGCAGCAGGGCCTAAGAGGGATGGAAGCAGCTTTCAGTGATGTTAACTAGAAGCAAGTGACAGTGTACTTACTGTATGTTAAATTATGTAACATGTTAAAGAGCATTTAAGTTAACTTGCTTAAATAGTTGCCTGCTGAGTAGCTTCATCATATCAGTGCAAAAAGGTCAATTTTCATTCCAGCTCAAAAATTCGGCTACCATACTGGTAATCACTGAATATCAAAATCTCATATTGGCCAGGTTCTAGTAAAAATTAAAGTTATTCAACATGGTTTAATAATGTCAGAGACATTACGAATGCACAGACATGCCAACTGTGCATGTCTGATGTTGTGCCTAGTTATACTGTGGGAATGGAGATTTCAAAGATTAGATGTGAATCATAACAAATAACGGGTTCGTTCAAAGGCTGCTCTCTGAGTGGTGTTTTCCTCAGAACCATGATGGAGTTCAAGAGCACTTCAATTTCCACAGTACATTTATCACTAAGCTGTGTTTTTCTCACAGCCTCAGTGTTGACTGAGTCTTGCAATATCTATGAAACTTTCTCTGTAGAACTGAGCACGGGGCGTGTGAGGTAAAATACTGAAGAGAAAGTAAGAGAGCTCAGATGCCTTGAAGGAATGTGAGTTATTAAAGCAGGCAAGTCCCAACACCTGTCCAGTGCTGAAACTGCATCACATCAGGGCTGAGCCAGTGTACACAGTCAGTATTTTCATTATGTGTCATTTGCGTATGTGCTCCAATCTTCTGTGGAGAATAGCAGAAACCTACACTGTCATTTCAAATCTGACATCTTGATTAAAGGATTCACCTCAAGTTTCATATATACATGGAGACAGTCACTGGTTGTCGAAATCGGTCCTTCTGTCCATTTTGGTCGGTAAGAGATTTCCTCTTAGAGTGACTGCGATGTAAGTGATACAGGTCAAAATCGTCACAGCTCTGAAGTTCAGACAAAGCTAACAACTTTGTTCCTGACTGAAATATTAAACTGGATGGATTTCCACAAAATTCTGCAGAGACATTCGTGACACCGTGAGGATGAACCCTAATTACTTCGGCCGACCCCAACTTTTCCACTAGCTCCAGCATGAGGTTCACAATCCATCCAATAGTTGTCTAGAAATTTCAGACATTCACATTCCCCACGGGATGAACCGAAATCGCTTTACGACTTCTTAGTGTCAATATCAAGTCAAAAAATATAATTACCTCCAAAACTAATGACATTCGCATCAGCCGCCTTTGGGCCATGTTTGCTGCAAACACGCCAACGTGGTAAGCAATTCATCTGCTAAACATATAAGCAGTGTTACTGAGAGAATTTTAGCATGCTAAAATGCTAGCCTCAGACCCTTGAGCCTGACTGTACTCTTAGTCCCACTTTTTCTTACAGTCTCTCCATCACGGCTCAGAAAGGAACCATTGTTCATGGAAACAATGAGGGAATTTGGTGCTAAAATGACTAACTGGAAGATATCGACCTTATTAGACTGTCTTAGTTTTAGATTAACTTGGGAAAGTGTTTTTCTGCAGGATGAGTGGGTTTTGTGTCTTACATTGGAGTCGACTCAGTAAGAAACCTCTTCAGTACGTACAGATAAGAACCTATCCATTAGATCACTGATGATCTCCAGTGAATGCTGTACTCCAAGACACAGCACCTTTACTTCAGGCCCTCCAATTATCTGCTAAATTTTCTGCACAGTGGAGACGTGTGGAGAAAACTGAGTGGCTGGCTTCTAAGTTCATTGTATAATATAAACCAAATTAACCTAGAAGGTTTCCCACTATAAATGCAGCAATTAGCTGCAGAAGATTAGATTTTTAAAGTTTAAGTACATCTTAAAGACAAGTGTTTTAGCGCTAAAATGTAACTTTGCACAGCTTCCAACTGCACAGAGAATTTAACCCTTTCTCACATTTCCTGTCTAATCAGCATTTGTAATCCTCCATCTGAAGCCAGGCACACAAGCTGTACATTTCTGGTCAGGCACATAAGCACATTTGGCCATGACAAACCTCACTGAGTCACAACAGAAGGTAACAGTTGCCACTGTGCTGCAGAGAGCGAAGGAACTCGAGCCAATGTTTCAGTCAAATGGGAAAATTACAGTTTGCCCTGGGGAGGATGGGGGGGGGGAATGATGGTTCCTCAAGATCAAAACAAGAGGAAATGTGCACATTAGCATCACTGTTGTATCCTGCTGTATGCTGGGTGATAGCATGAAACAGTCCGCATGTACAACACATAGATCGTCTATATTTAGCCTGAAAGTGAAGGGGACGGTGGGCAGTTGGTATTAAAAAAACAAAACACAACAAAAAACAATGCTGTCACATAATTAAAGTCTTGTCACATTTTAGTACTGTGGATATCTCCTCCAATCGGATATTCTCCGCTATTGTCACTTTATATAGTCTGAGCTTGTCTGCGTCTAGCTGTCCCATCAATCTCCCCTCTTCCTCAGTGATAAACAAAGAGCAAAGGCGAGAAGAAGAGGAAGAGGATGACTGTGGCATTCAGCTGATAAAATCCACTTCTGTTTTCTGTCCATCATTAACTACATTAGCAGCTCTGTCTGCAAGCAACGCAGGCTGTGAGGAATAGCTGCCACAGCCCGACTGATTCTATAAAGGTGGGAAAGGATGACATGAAGGCGGTGCCACATTATAACTATACATACAGAGTTGTATCATTGACTCTGTAATTAATTTAGAGACAGCTGTCAAATATTTGTTCTTTCTTTAAATAATGCTTCTATTTCCATGTGTTTTGAGGAAATCAACAGCCAAATAATCAATTTCATGAACAACTAAAAGGTTGTGAAATTTTTTAAAGAAATCACAAAAATAAATGAACAAACGGGAACATTTTCTGCTTCTTTGTTTTTCTGGGTTTTGAATTGATGACATATGAACATATAAGCTTCTTTTTCAGCATCTGCTCAGATTTCACAGACCAAACAAATCATGAAAACACTAAAAGGAAGTTTTTCCTTGCCACAGTCGGCACAGAGCTTGGTCATGGTGGGAAGTGTTGGGTATATAAAGGTCTAGACCTGCTCTGCATGTGCACAAGTGTGAAGCATCATGAGGTAACGTTTGTTATGATTTGGTGCCACATCAATAAAACTGAATTCAGATAGCTTCACCAATAATGTAATTAACAGAACACCAATGTCAAGCTTCCACTGCCCGCTGAGGCACACAGAGTATGTACCGTTTCATCTTGTCTATTGGAGAAAAGGTCATTCAGCAATCCACCTAACGTTCATCAGATGAGGCTAACATGTTATTGCATCCTGTTCCTCCGGTAAAAATCCAATGTTGAGCTTTCCCATGATTCATGCCATTTATATTAGCAAAAACCCGAATCCAACGTCCTATGGAAATCAGCTGGAACTGGTCCAAAACCTTTAAAACCAACTGTAAATAGATTAACCACATAATTAAAATTCTATTTCCACGGGATTAAACACCAGTTGTCAGCAAAGCTGCTTTCAAAGAAACAAGGGGTGGGGTAGTAGCTGCCTACAGGAGTAGCAGCTGTCAAGATGATAACGTCTTTGCTATGAGAAGGAATGAAAGAAAAAAAACAAAACAAAACCAAAAAACCAGTCCGTGTTTGACAAACCGATCCACTTTACGCACGTAAACAGGGATTTGTGAATGGGAACAGGGATAAAAGCCGACAATACTGCCGGGGCTTCGGCTCACATACAGCGCATATGCGGCCTGATGAATCAAAACAGGTGCTGTTACAGCTCCATTTTGAATTTCGATGGATTGTTGGCTCTTATTTTCTGTGCGCAGTCTCTTTACTGCGTCTTCCCGGAGATTTTTTCTTTGAAAATGCTGGTTTCGTAGTCAGAAATATGACATGCACGCATACGGTGCGCATTTTGTGTGGGGTGTAGTAAATCGTCAACAACGTAGCCTTCCCTGGCACACAGACACTGAGTGGCACTGACCAAATGTGCGAGCACTGCTGACTGAATGGCCTGTGCAACAATGAAATACAAGTCAGTGCGAGAGGGGGGTTTGGTACGCTGTGTGTAAAAAAAAAGAGAGAAAAACATCAGTATGAGGAAAATAACGCAGCCACAAGCCAAAAAAAAAAATCCCTGAATGTAAAGCCGGAATAAATCCCCCGCATTAAAAACGCCACGAGCCCTAATTAACTCACCTTTGACGCGTCTGGAGATTCAGCCCCAAAAATCAGAGACGCACACAGAGGAACCGTGTTAAATCCTTATGGCTGTCCTCATTAGAGAAATAATGAAAGCTGGTGGTCAGTTGCTGTGGAAACCTCGGACCAGCCACGAAGCCCATTTAGCAAATTTCGGCAGAATCGCAGAAAGGGGAGGTCATGACGGGGACTGCCTTCAGGAGCAGAGGGCACAGCTGCCGAGCGGCTGCGGTGGGCAGGACGAACACCGAAAAGACCTACGGAGAAGTAGAAGGAGCCTGCTCGACTGGGAGGAGAAGAGTCGACGGCGCGGAAAATTCATGCGAGGAAGCAGGAGTGGTGTGTTGGTGGTGGTGTGGAGAAGACATGCCTCGTAGGGGGGTGGGTGGGTGGGTAGGGGGAGGGAGGCACGGGATAGTGCATCACATCCCTGACGAAACACGCGAGCGCAAATAATGATGAGTCTGAATTTTACGCTTTTTACGCAGCGCGCCGAGTGAGATTCACGTTCGTGCTGCGTAGGTCGTAAAGGAGTTGAATTCGCGGAGGCGTCGGGAGGCACGACAACGCCCCCGTCGGAGTCACGATGAGAGGCTGTTTTAGCATTAAAAGTAGGGGCAACAACACGACCCAAAAGCTCAGTGCATAAACATCTCCCATCACCCACTGCACACCAACGTGAGCCAGCCAATCACAACTGAAGAAAACACACTAAGCCATAGCCAAAGTGGTAGTCCTAAAATTGTTATAATATTAAAGAGGTGCTCAGGGCACTGAAAAGAGATAATATATTCAAAATGACTATATAAATCCAGTAAATATATAGAAACTTTATATTAAGAAGACAGATAAGACAAAAACAACAAACTCCAGCTCAGGGGCTCCACAGTCTGGATCTCAAAATTGGTCAATAATAATAATAATAATAAAATAAGAAATATCATTTGATATTACTTAAATAAACAAAGTGGACCTTTAGAGTGGGGAGTGAGGTGTAAATCACAAACAAGTTAACCCAAATCCCTCAAAATACAAATCGAATATTTCTCCAGTCTTGATTATGACATGTCCAGCTAAACTTTATAATAGAGCCTGGCCAATACTGCCCTTTTCAGCATGTATGTACATGCACACAATTATGACCTGATTTGATCTTCCCTTATTACTCATCAGTTCATTTTAGACTCTGTAACCACCATCGTTATCATTAATGGCATCTGAAGGAAGTCTTTGTGTACACATAAGGATGGGACGTGATTTCATTGACTCATTTAACCACCAAACTGAAATATACAAATGTAAATTAACAGCTAAGGTGAATGACTGCACAATCAATCTTTGTCTGGTGTAATCTCACTAAATGCAGTGAATTATATTCAATTATAAAAGTAAATAGATGTGAAATGAATATAACAAAGTATGTCTGTGTTTGAGCAGTAAGCAAACGCCATAACAGTCACTCTTACTCTCAGTGCTCTGTCGTGTTGAATGTGAGTAGGGCACAAAGTTCGAGGTCATTCTGAAGTGTCTCAAATTCAATGCACTTCATTTTTATTGGTGACAATGTGGTGTTTCATACATCCGTAGTGGTAATTGTACTGGTAAATGGCAATGTTGACTCACTGATGACTACGCAAAACACACACGCATTCACACTCAAACACACCCATGCACGGCACACACACACAAACAAACAGCACTATCTATCGCTTCTTTTTGCTCTCTTTCTTTGGTTTCTGTCGGATCTGGGGTGCTGGTCCTTTAGGTTTCTTCATCTGTTCAGTGGCCTTGCCGTCACTGGATTCAGTCTCCTCCTGTACAGCAAACACAGGAAGCATTAATCACCCTGTTATTTCACAACAAATCCTCTGAGTCATTTAGAATATGGTGTAAAAATCCGTGACTGCTAGGCATGATTAGATAAGTGTGTTTTGTAGATGTATTTGGATAATGCTTTTGTCATTAGATGCTCGGATGAGTATTAATTCCAAGTAAATGTTGTTGTATATAACATACTGTCCATGGGGGGTTAGTAATTAGTGGTAATAAGAAATATATATTTTGACAACACATCAAATGATAGAAATTCAGGCATGTATCAGCACTCTCCCTCTGTCATCACAGTAAATGTCAGGGCAATATTTCTTGTGGCAAAGCAGAACGACAGCCGGCTTCTGTGAAGGATGAAATGGCGACATACTGTGGAGAGGAATCAGTGCATCAATGACAATGCCTGAAAATAGAATAATTAGACAGTGGATTTAATTGCTTTCGACTATAAATAATCTCTCCTGACAGTTGTTAGTGTGGAGATTGTGAGAGTATAGCCCTTGGTGGCTCGGCCTTCACGGACATTCAAAAATAAAATATCTAAGAGTACTACTCTTGCTAATTGATGTCCGGTCTTTCACAAAGACTGAATGATAACATTCCCTACAAAACACGCTTATTACAGAACTGTAGATATGTAAAACAACATGGAAAAAATAAAGATATCAGACTGAAAAGTTGGATACATTTTAACACAGCTGTACGGTGTCAAAGCACTGCACTGCCAAAGAAGGGTCACCTCTTCTAGAGCCACATATATTCACTCCTAGTTGGAATGATACTAAAAAAAATCTAAATTAGGTCAGTGACCCGTGAGACAAGCCTGGTAGTGTTGAAAAACCACTTATCTGCATATCCAAGTCTGAGTAAGAATGTGTGGGAAGCTTCCTTCCTGCATGATGGTGCCAACCTTGTGAACTGCTGCCCACATCTATTTTATTCTTCAAAGATTCAAATAAGGTGATAACTACATGGCAATTCAAACTAATTTACAGGCTAGACTGACAATGTGTTCTGACGGAAAAACGGATTAATGTCAGCAGAGTGTACATATGACATTTATACATATCAATCCCTCATTTTAACCCCCTTTATGTCATCTAGGAATTAAAACATGAGGTCAAAGTCTCTTTCCCCTCATTTAACCCGAGCCCAAACACATCCCCAAGCTGGATCACTGGGGCACTGGATCCGATGCTATTAGTATATCCAATAGCACTGAATATACTGATAGAGGCTGTGAAAAACACTATTATAAAAGGAGGGAGACCTGCTCCTCTCCTTTCCTTACTTTGGTGACTACCTACATGTTCACATCCCTTGGATGAGGGGAAGATGACAGCCAGGATGCAGATGAGCTGGAAGATGGCACCAAGAAACAAGCCGTAGCGCAGAAGGCTCTCCAGGAAGGTGGGTTCAGGGACCTCTGGAGGGGACAGGTCCAGCTCTGCAGACATGATGCTGCTGTTTGGGCTGTTAATCTTCAGTGACCTGTTTGTGCAAACAATAGTACTGAGTTAACCTCTTAGAAACACTGTAGTCCTCCCTCACTGTAGCTAAAGCCTCACTAAAACGGCTTGAAAATGTAAACCACATTATTCATTGTGCTCTCTTGTCGTCATGCTGATTATAAAAGACATTTATTGTGCATTTCGTACTGTGAATGGACCCAGAGGAGACACCTTTACAACGTGGTTACAGATCGTTTACAGTGCACAGATTTGAGTTATGCATGAAAACAATAACTGTAGCTTACCAGTGTCGGGTTAGCTTCACTCCTCTCCGTGGTTATAAAGACACAAACATCAACGTTTGGGCAAATAAAGACGGTGAAGATGGGAAACACTGCCGAGGAAAAAAATGCTAATGAAGCTCACAAAAGAAACATCCGTTTATCGGAAGTGACGTCAGAAACGTGTTAGCCACGAGATGATTGGTTTGAAAATGGCGCCACCTGTCGACGAAACGATAAATGTAAAAAAAAAAAACTTTTACTCACTACTCTGACAACATCCTTAAAAACTTCAAGCGTCGAGTGCGTGGGAATAGACTACGCTATTTTTACGGTATTTATCTTGTAGCTCATAGTCTGTTTACCTCATTATCTTAAGATACACCAACATAGTAATTTTAACCGTAACTACCCATGTTTTAGACAAAAAGTATGTTTACATGGCATTTCATCAATTGAAAAGTCAATGCGGATTCCACAGAGTACGTACTTAAGATAAATAATGTAATTTATGTATATGTACATAAAGTATGTTTTAATTTTAGTACCAAATTTTTGTATTGTTGATTTGACACTGTTCTGGTACCTTTTTGGTAATCACCATAAGACAAAATGCCTGTATTATTAATAGAAGAAGGTATTTGTTTTTGTTGTTTTGGCATTTTATCTATTATCTATTTCTATTTCTTTCTATTTCTCCAGGTTGTAACCTATTATGTAGTTTGTTTTTTTTACATGTGTGTGAAAGCTGCATATGTAAAAACATGTAAAAACCTCACAGCATCATATAAACAGAATTTATTCAATATAAAATATTTTATACATGCTTACAAAGAGCAATTGTACAAATATATGAACAGATAGAAGTCAAACTGGTTAAAATAAAGACAATAGATACACAGTATAAGATATGCCACAAGCTCTTCTATCTTTGCTAAGGGTAAAATGTATGGCGACATTAAAAGTTAACAATCAGCGGGCGAACCAACAACCAACATACTTTCTAGCTTAACACAAACAGGATGCAATCTTTAAATTAGGTCAACATAAACCTATAGTGGATCAATTTCTATTGTTTTGCCTTAAATGTTTGTGACTAATTTTAATTACAGTTAGCAATTACAAGTACAAGCTTCCTCTGGAACAATCAAGATGTTATATTTGTTGTATATGTTATGTTTTATTGTTCCTGAAACTTCACATCTGATGGGCATCACGGCTGCCGTTCCAGTATCATTCTCCATTGTGGCCTTTCAGGTCTCTTCTTATGATGTCGTTCACTGGAAAACATCACAGATATGGGTGAGTAACTACAATGATCCCAACTACACTGTCTTAAAGCAAAACAAGATGCTTATTTTAAGCAATATATATAATATAAGAATTCATTCATCTTGCATTCTTTCTCTTTTTTCATTTGTATTAGTTTTATATGTATTTGTATTTGATTTGTAAAATTCTGATGACTTATGTTTTTGTGATGACAGTCAAAACTAGTGTCGCTTTCTCTTCTTTGCCAGTTACGTGTTTGATTTGTTACAGAGTCAGGGGATTAGGCTGTCTACAACAGTGTTTTGAATTTAGTATTACCAGCAGGAGTCACCAAACTCAGACTTTGGGGGCATTTTATGTTTTTTTTTTTCTTTCTTTCTTTCTTTTTTTTTCGAGTCAACAGCAAAGAGATGACAGGAAATAAGAACGGTGAGAGATGGGAAATGCAACAAAGGTAGCCAAAACCACCAAGGCACCCCCACAAATGATCTAATTTCACACATAAAATTAATCGAATGATGACTTGCAATTTCTGCAGTCATTATATGCAGAATTGCAGTTACATTAAAGTCCACTAGATGTCTGTGTTTTATTGAACATACACAAACATTTACATGCATAGCTTTAGTTGTTGCGCATTAATCTTTTTATTGCAGAAATATAAAATGTATTGTATGGTTATATAGAAATAATAACATTAATACAGTTGTATGTATTATTTAATATTTGCTTCTGATGCTCAGGCAAACATCTGTTTGCTAGAGCATTGTAGTTACTTCAGGACAGGTCAGGACAAAGGACAAAGGACATTTTATTTTTATACATATTTTTTTTTTTTTTTACCACAGGTGTGTCTGCATGTATTTGCGAATACAGTAAACTTCCGGTTCCTGTCTTCCATCACAGAGGTGTGAGAAGAGAAACGTCACCCCCACAGAAAACAAGGTCAGGGTACATCACTCGTTCTCTCTCTTCATGTTGTTGGTGTGCTTCTTTCTCTTTCATTGTCCTCAAATAGGCATATTCTCATAAGCGGGCTCTACTGGATTGACTTCAAATGAGTGTGTTTGCGTTTGTGTGTTTGCGTGTGTGACAGAGAGTGATACTGAGATAGGAAAGTGGATAAAAAGGCCCTACAGAAAAAACCACAAGGCGGGATTTGCAAGCATAAAGCTGCAATGTGCTCGTATGCATTTGCACACTGGACCACAATTACCCAACCCCCAGGCTTGAACATGTCACGTCAGACTTAAAGTTTGTATGTTTTTTGTTGATATTCTCCTATTTAATTTTTTCTGGTGAGGTAATTAATACAGTATCTTGTAAACTCTTATACAATCTTAGTAACTTTGTACTGTAAAAGCAAAAAAACTTGAAGCACGGAAACCAAACAGACAAATCTTAGAATCCGGGCGTCGCGACTGGTAGAAAGATGTAAATGTGTTGGAAATGACTCTCTCCATACAGATGTGTACACAAAATATTACACCATCAATTACAGAACATAAACACTGACTTATACTGTTGTATGAAGATGTCTGAATGTAGAGGTGGTTTAGCTGCCACAGAGTGACAAGCTGTGATCATCATTAAAGAGGGGATAAAAGTGACAAAAGCAATGATGCAAAGAATGTGATAACAGTGATACTCACCATCCTCCAGGTAAGCACAGCGGAGGTTCTCTTGTTTGATTGTGACTTTCTCTGGAGCTCGTTCCTCATGATTTCCTCTACCAGAGCTGATGTGGGTCAGATGCTGGTCGCCTGGCTCCACTCGGCTTCCAACTTTCCCTTGAGCATGGCTGTATCTTGATGGTGGTGACTTTCCCAGTGGCAGTCCTGTCTGCACAAAGCTCTCATGCCTTGACATGAAACAGGCCTCAAATGAATCAGCAACCTGAGGACCTTCGCCCAGTTTGGCCATAGGGGCTCTGGGACCGACACAATGGCTGGGAGTGGAGGCAGAGTGGGAAGCCATTTGGGATCCACCGAGGAGAGCGGGACTGCAGTTGCTGTAATGTTGGTTTGCAGAGTGGTACAGCATGGGGTTGTTGATCAGAGTGCTGACCCTGGGCTGGTAATAGACTGCTTGGTCATCCAAAGGATCGGGGTTTAACACGTGAGCTCTGGGGTCTACAGTGGTTAGATGGTACAGTGTTGGAGAAATATTCAAGGCTTGAAGGCTGCTGTCCTGATCCAGGTGATGATAGAGTGACTTCATTGACAGACCAGTCAGAGACTGACTGTCTGAGTAGCCATACGAATTCAAATGGTAGTCATCCAGTGGTTCTGCTTTAATAGCTAGAAAACACAACAAAGATTATTAAACCATAAAAGATGAGCAAGATCAACATAGGTATATAATTAGTTCACGGATGTGAGTACAAGGACGGGAACAGGGGTCACAGAGGCAGTACTTAAACATAATACAGGGAGGTTTTAACTCTCTCAGTTTAATACTAAAGCCTCTATATCACATGCAAAACAAGACCATCAACAAGAACCCCTGGCTCACATTTGGTTATTCAAATTTGGTAAGATCAATGCTAACATCTCTGCAATGATGATGTTAACATGCTGATGGGGAGCTGGCAATATTTACCAGGGGTAAATATATTAAAATTGAAATTTTAGCTTTGTGATGGCCTCAGATGAAAAGTCAGAGGATCGCCAGAGTAAAAATGTTTCCTTGAATATCTGTAGCGCATTTCACAGTTGACCAACAGTCAATATCTTTCAATCGCTGAACCACAAATGTCAACTCATGGCAGCACAAAAGGAGAATTCTGTACGAAATAGATGTAATAGATCTAATCTAATAGATGTCAAGCTGTCAGTGAAAACAGTGAGACCAGCAGCCATTGTGTCATGCTCTTCACATGTTCTTTAAATATCACTGAGTCACTGAGATGTTACATCGATTGGGTAACTTAAGGATTCATTCCGCCGGCACATCTCATTATGAAGCAGTGTCATTTGCATTTCTTTGATGTGCCAACTTTCCTTATTTTGCTCCATCTGTTTGATTTCTTTCGTTTCCTGAAATGCTTTTCATCATGAGTGATGAAAGCATGTGTATTATGGCTGTGGGTATTGTATCCACTGTGGGTGGAGAGCATTAGCGAAAACAGTAGCAGGGTGACAAATTTCCCCTTTTTAGAGCAAGTGAGAGTCGTTCACCTACGTAAGAACGACTAACAGCTATTTACTGACTTCATTTCTTGTAAACTCTTGCACCAGATTCTACTCTAATGGACGGAGGTGCCCATCCTGATCCTGTAAAGACAGAGCGGAGATGTTAACAGATATTTATACCTGTCAAAGGAGTGTAGATGAAGTGCTGAGGCTGACTGCGTTTCTTCTTTCCATTGATGACGTAGAAGTTGACTTTGGCTGGGTGTGAAATGGTCCGGTCTCGATATGAAGGAACCTCAACGAACAGCATGTTCTAGATGGGGATTGTGACACAACAGCAAAAAGATCACGCTTCACACAAACCGTTCCGTTGAAACAGAGAGGCGTAGGATGGCAAAAAAATCTCTTGCTTCACAGTGTCACAAGCAAATATTTAAATATGATAAACTGTTCCTATCACCATGTTGAGGTACTCAGCAAAGTGTGCTCATAGGGTTTGTGTTTTGCTTTCTGTTTAGAGTGTTTGAATTTGTAACAGTGCCTGAAAATGTACAAACACGAAACAAATTGTACATCTTACAATGTAAAATGATACTGTTGGTAGAAATAAGTGGAAGTTATCTCACAGTTTGTGTTTTGTCTCTGTCCACAGTGGCCTCTACCTCCCAGATTTGCTCTCCATCTGAAAGCAGAGGGAATACAGCGTACAGGCGTTAATGCAGTGAGGCTTTTGGCATTTATGGAAATATTTTTACTTGCTTTCTTGACATGGAGATCAAATTCACTCTCATTTCTGCGCAAGAAATATATAGCTGCAGACAGCAGCGTAGCTTTGCATAAAAAATCCAGGGGGAAACAGCTAGCCTGTCTCACACAAAAAAGTATAAAAACCACAGGTTGCAGTTTACTGAGTTACATGCTGAACTGCTTCTGGGCAAAGTTAGGGTACTGTAACTAGCTGCTGGGTGTCAGACAGATATATGAGTACAGGGTGTAGAAGTAAGCAACAAAATGGCAAATGAGTTTTCAAATTTTACCAGCCACTCAGCAGGTTACCGTTAATGTTTTGGCTGGAATGAAGAAAATGTGCATGGTACCGATCTTCTCATCTAGCTCTCAGGAAGAAGGTACATTTCCTATCATTTCAAACTATTGCTTTGAATATTCTCACATTTCATGAGTGAAAAAACGATGAGAAGTCAGATGTCAATCCTTTCTACACTTTACAGCACACTGCCAGAGAACATTTACACACAGACAGTGGAAAACAAGTTTCTCTTTTATGTCTGGTTTAGTGTTTCATTCCCACCTCAGCTTTTACCTGCTGTTTCTGTTTTCTACCCACGCTTAAAAAAAAAAAAACAAAGCCTCTGCTCTGGGTCTGAATCTTTATCAGTCTGTCTAACCACATCCTGTTGCATAAAACCCCACAACAAGCAACGGGGAGGCTCTACATGCAGTCGAACTGTACCCATCCTGCTCTTGAACCACGTAACCCCACAATTTGAGTGGGCAGAAGGAGCAGTAACGAGGTGAGAAATTTCCATGTAGCAATAAATAAAAGCTGTCACCTCCAGTAAAACAGTAAAAGTTTGTTTAATCATTTTTATCACTGAAGGAAGATGTGCGTCACCGAAAGTTGATGGCCGGATGATATGCAAATAATCTCAAAATACAAATACTATATGAGAAGGTTGGTACGCTCGAACAGGATATTTGGAGGCAACAGTGTTATCTTGGTGTTGCAAAAAATATGACTCTACTTTAATAATAGAAACCTTGTCCAAATATACATAAATAACAATCGCATCATTTCTTAATATCTAGAGGCAGAGCATTATACATGAACAGGAATAGTTTGACATTTTAGGAAATACTTAATAAATTTGCTTTCCTGCTGACAGTTAAAGGACTGATTCCACTTTCATCTTTATATGGTAAACACAAAGCTAACACCAGGATCTGGTTAGTTTAGCTTAGCATAAAGACTGGAAACAGGGGGAAACAGCTAGCCTGGCTCTGTGAATGTAGCACAATCCAAGAGCACCTCTATAAAATATATAACCACGTGTAAAACCACAACAAGTCAGTTTTACTCGTTGTTTTTGGTGATAATTTAGCGTGACATTAGAAATGCTTGTAATTGGATTTTGTTAGCTAGCCTGGCTCTGTTCAAAGGTAACAAAATCCATTCACCAGCACCTCCAAAGCTCCATCCAACATATTCTATCTCCTAAGTGTGGTTTCATTTCTCGTCTGGCCGCAGTGATTTCCTGGCGATTACTTAAATATAATGTGTTTATGACTGTGTTTTCCCTTTTGCTAGGCTTTGTGCTAAGCTAAGCAACTGGCTGCTGGTTGAAGCTTCAAATTTATCATAAAGGCATCAGAGTGGTGTAAATTCCTTGGCACTATAAGTCTTGGCAAGAAAGTGAAAAAGCACATTTCCTAAAATTACAAACTGTTCTTTTATATGTTGTGCCTCATCTTTAGTATCCCTTAAAAATAAACCATCCACTAACATCACATGATACCAGACAATTAGATTACTAATCAAGAAATATCTCACTCTGTGTCTTCTCTGAGAATATCACTTTGGAGTCGGATGTGAAGTTCTGTCCAGTAAGAACCATTTGTTGTCCACCAAGCACTGAGCATCGATCCAGGTCCTGCCTCTCAACTGCAGGGAACTCCTGAGCTGAACGCTGGGCTGAAGAAACAAGATGACAGGTAGATGAAAGACCACAACAAGGTAAGGTAAAAAAACACCTAGTGGGAAAATGTAATACAGTCAGTAAACATGTCAGCAATAGTCCAATTTGTCTGGTCATACCAGAACAAGTACAACTATAGTGGCAAAACACCTGAGTGTACAGAATGAATCAAAAGTTTGTTGCGTTCCTTATGAATTTATTTGTAAGAGGAAGTCAGAAATCAAACAACCCTTACAGCATTCAATAGGATCAGAGGAAACTTGAAGGGACAGGAGCTGGCCTCCAGGTTGAGGAATGTGGACACGAAACACCAAACGCACACGTGTGTTTTTTCGTCCAATGTCCGTCTCGCCATTCCTCAGTTCAATGTCGGCATTCCTCAACTTCAGGATTCCCACACAGTCAATCCTGAAAAAAAATATAATATAAAAAGTGATCTTAAATAAGGTCAAAGTGATGCTGCTGGGAGTGTCGTCACCTTGTTTTTTTCTTCCAGATCTACTGCAGGACTGTTTCTATTCACACAGTCAAACTATAGATAGCTGATGAAGATCTGTTTCATGACCCAGATTTGTTTGTCAAATTAGCAACATTTTGATCAAAAAATACTTTTTTTGTTATTCTCTAAAACTGTGTCAAGCAAAAGTTTCTGTAAACACCCAAATATCTCTCAGGTCTTTCTTGGAAAAACTCTCTGGCACACAGGAAATGATGCATTTTGTGTTTCCACTTGCGGCAACAACAAGAGCGAAAAACGTCAGAAAGCTTGAGCCGGCATGAGCGGCAAGAGCCACCATGAGTGAGGACAGAAAGAAAAGAACTTTAATTTCAAACTTTATGATTAAATTGTGACAGATGGCACTGTGCTGCTGGCTCATTTAAGTGTATCCATGCTTCTGTAATTCTGGAAGATGAAGCACAAAAACACCACAGTGGTGACGGTTTAACAGGCATGAGGCCACATGTTACTGACTTGTAGTGATGCCACATATTCAGAGCATGTGTGACTTTTCTGGTTGACACGTATCCCACAGTCTGTGCTACTTACACCACTCGCATGTGGTTCTTTGGCTCCAGTGGAATCTCCAACACTTTGGTCCCGTTCATCATCCTCTCCATGCTGGGTGTGGTGACAGTCTTCCCTGTGATTCGGTGGACTTGGTAGAAAGCGTGCGGTTTCAGGAGCCTCTCGTCGGCTGTTCCTATAAAGACTTGCAGCCCCAGCGGAGCCGTGCCTTGGTACCCACGGAGCTAGTTAGGGCAACAAAGGTGATTAAAAGCACGCATCACACTGAATTAAATTAACTATAATACCATTATTGTCCATGATATAATATTGTCCTGCAGAGCAAACACAAATTCACACTGCACAATATAGCTCTTTCCCCTGTGGGCATAATTTCACAGGTGACTTATCTAACTGGCATAGCAAGAACACTGCTTTGCATAGTCTGTTTGTGCAACAGTGCCAGGAGAACCAACAATAATGGCTTATACCCCGACGAGAGCAGCATAAAATAAACCAGCAACATGTAACAATACCTTTATGATATGTCAATGCACCTGATTTGTAATTGTGAGTATATTTTTAGGACTCTCAAACAGTGTGTGTCCTAATAATGTATTCTTGTGGGTGTAGTGGCATGAGGCTCTTTCACACATTTGCATGATTGCCGGGTTTATATAAACCCGGCAATCATGCAAGATAATCCAGGAAATACCATCCTGTATTTACACCCTTGCTATTTTGTTTCTACTTTACAAAACCGGCAGTGACACAGCAGTGAAGTTTTTTTTTTCTTGCTTACTTTTCGTTCCTTTCACACCCCACACCCTGAAGGCATGAAACAAAAAAGATATTCACCTGAATTTCCGGATGCCCTCCGTTCGATGTCTTTACAGCTCCTCGGCTGCCCTCGGTCTCATAGTGAGCCCTGTGGTGAGATTTGGGCTGCTGCTGGATTAGAAGCTCGTACTGGCCGGACTGACTGGGCAATGGCCACTCCAAAGATGGAAGTGGAGCCACTGGAAGACCACTGGGGAAAAGACAGAGAAAAAAAACAAAATCAAGGAATGTTGGCAATAAGTGGTGTACTAACTGGTAATTTGTGTTGACATTTGAAAATAAAGGACAGACAACACACCCGAATGCACCATGGTGGACTGGATGAGGAGGAGGCCACACAGCTGGGAGCACATAAATGGTTTCAGACTTGACTTCGGGCCCTGCCCTGCCCATCCTGTCTTGCTTAATGGCCCAGTCATACCCCTCTCCATACACACAGTCCTGTCTTTGAACCTGACCATGTGCATCTCTCGCCACTGAAGGCATCACTCTAGGCAGACTGGAGCTGAGGCTGCTCAGGATCTCCTCCACGCCTGGGGTGGAGGTCTGAGCTTGAGGCTGGAACTCAGTGTGAACCTGGTTTTGGTGGAGGTAGTAGGACCCCTGCTGCTCATGGGGCGAAGGGATGGGGCTGGGGCTCCGGGAGCGTTGCTTCACAGGCGTGCCCCCTTGACAGGAATCCTGGCCATAGGAGCGCTTTCCGTGTGGCGAGGCAGAGCGGGAACGCTGGTGGGGAATCGATGAGGTGATGTGTTGGTGCTGGGGCTGGAGATAGGTCTCATCCGTGACGCTGTTGCGAGGCGAGGCTCCCGGAGAGGAGTGGGTAGAAGAAGTATGGATGCCTTGGAGGCTTGGGCAGAGATCTAAGCCAGATAGCCCCATGCCACAGCCTCCCATAGAAGGGGAGACACATGGTGAAGCTACAGGAGAATATGCGTCTGCAGGCCAGCCAGTGGAGGAGTTACTGCTGGCAGGGCTCACACACTCCCTGTAGGCCCCCAGAGCTTTGGTGCCAGGGCTCGGCTGCAGGGTCTGAGAGCTGAGGGAATCGCCAGATGGAGTGATCTCAATCCTGGGGCTGGGAGCAGGGATGGTCCCTGGTCTTGATGCCAGCCCCAAGGAGTCAAACACTGCCCCTGACAAGGGTTCTGTGGTGGTGCTGTGAGAGGAGAGGTCCTGAGTGGAGACTGGTTGATTGGAGCTGGAGATGTACGCAGTGTGATGGTCAACCACCAGCAGGAGAGGCTGATTGTCGTTCTGAAGGAGAGGACCTGAGTCATCTGCCAATAACCAAAGTAAGGGTTAATCGTTCTTTGTAAATTTAGAATTTGTAAATATTTTCACATCACATCGATAATTGGCTCCAGACTAGTTGTGATGTGTTTTGAAAGACTCATTTACAGCAAGTGGGCTGCGGTCCATCATGACCAAAACCTCACACCACAGAAACAGTTTCTTCCTGCCTTCAGCAGGCAGCATCAAAAATGCCCAAGACCCTGACTTACTCTCATCCACGGACACTACATCTGTCTCACTTTGTTACATTAACATTTTTGTATTATTATCTCTGCATATTGCGTATATTCCTTATACTTTATCCTGCAAACAGTTGCATATTTCAAAACATTGTACAGCTCTTTTCATTTTAAGAACCTGCAGTATGTTTTATATATTTCTGAATAGATTTTCTGATTTTATTGTAGAAATTTCTATTTTCTATTAATGATTCTTGTCTTCTTGTTTTTCTTTACTTTTCTTTTCTTTTAAATTCGTGTTAAATTCAAACTTTCAGCAGATAAGTTTGTCTCTGCGTATCATTCTACATAGTGAAGCTCAAACATCCAAGTGTATGATGTAAGAACAAGAAAAAGAAAAACACATTTTTGATAGGAGGGAGACATTTTAACTCCACTAAACTGTGAGTTTGGGCGGTTTCCCCTCTTACGTATTGACAGCAAAAGAGGAGGTACAGTACAACATCAGTACCTGACAGCTAAGTACTTACAGCCTACTGGTGGATATCCCAAAGCCACTTTAGTACTCCGAACAAAGGCACAATCTTTATAGGTTAATAATAAATTATTTAAAAAATAACATAATGTAGTTGGTTAAAAGATATTATCTTTAAATCTATAAAAGCAACCACACACCTTTATCACAGCCGACAGGGAAATCTTCTCCAGGTGAATTATACAAGAACAGGTCAGAAAAGTCCAACTCCTCCTGACTTATGTCTTCACCCAGGCCTCCGGTGAGGCCCAAACCTCCAGAAGTCATCTCCAGCTCTGAATATTTTCTTTCGACAAGTAGCTTAAATCTTTAAAAACTTTAAAAACTCGCCACTTAAATCAAGCCGTATGCATAAGACAAATGATTAAGAAACCCTAGGATGCTACAGTTACAGTTTTGATCGCACTAAAATATGTTTAAAAGAGTAAAGGCAGCTGCTCAAATAAAACATCCAACGGCGCAGCATGAAAAAACGAGCAGCGACAGACACTTCCTGTCACTGCTGATGATGACAAGCAGACAGGAGGAGGTGCAGACCTGCCTTTGTGTGTGTGTGTGTGTGTGTGTGTGTGTGTGTGTGTGTGTGCAGCTCTAACTACACACAAACTCTTAACACAAGTTTCATTTCCTCCTGTGTGAGCTGACTAGAGTAACAGGATTATGAAATATAAAGAGAATAAGCTACATACATAGTCTAGTATAGTACACAATTATTGTTTTATATGCTTTGATTGTTTTTTTAGCTTTGTAATTAACAGCGTTTTATATCTGCTTTCACTGTATTTGTACCTCAAAGTCAAGTATTTCTATGAAAGATGTAGACTGATGAACTGATGAAGATGTAAGGTTAAAAATGTGTCTGACGTAAGCTTACCTCACCATGGGGAGTATAAATAGTGCAAATGAACAAATACCAAATTAGCAATATAGAGAGATGATAATATAGAGATAATATAGATGACTTAATATACATGAGGTGAGTGCTGTATATACAGTGATTTGTGAATTGAATTGTGAGGAAGTAAGGAATGACGAAATAAAGTGAAGTAACATACAGACTTACAAAATCTATCTCCAAATGAACATGGTGTTAACAACATATATCAAGAAACTGGCTAAAATGAAACAAAATAAAACGTGTGTATATGTTTTAATTTAAAACTCGTCACTTTTCCTCTACTTTTGACTTTTGAGCCGCTGGAAGTGGATTCACCTGCGCCAAATCAATGAAATTGATCTTATTTAATCTTAAAATGTCAGTGAAAGCACTTTTGGCCACTGAGTGGCAGTATTGTACAATTCCCTTCCAACACTAACACAGCGTGACGTTGTTGTTTAAAGGGTTGGTGCTTCCAATTAGAAATACAAAAACGAAGATATATTGAATTTTCTTTCAAACTCACCATCTTGTGCTGTGTAACAGAAACTATGGCTGAAAAATAATATCATATTATTATCTTATTTAAGGTCTCATAATAAAAATAATGTATCATAGCACAGTATTTCCGATGATTCACTGATTCAATTAGACAATTAATGTTGTGGCCCTATAGCTCAGTGGTTAGAGCACTGGTCTTGTAAACCAGGGGTCGTGAGTTCAATCCTCACTAGGGCCTGTGTTTCCCTATAGATGACTGTGTTGAGTCATGGCTCATCTACTCTGATTTCTGATGTGTAAATAAAATCTTTATTAATAAATCTTCTGATTTATATCTGTATTATTCATCCAAGAGGCTCCATCATTTCTTCTGATTGGAGGTATTTTAACCTCTTCCAACTGGTTCGCGTGTCGATGTTTACATCTCACTCTTTAGGTAACATGACAGTCATATGAGAGTCATCGGGGTTGCATTAATCAAGATGTAAACTGGTGTGAAACTTTCAGGAGAAGGATGCCAGGACATCAAATGTGAGAAGCTGATGAGTAATGCTGTTTATCTCTTCAAATCAATTTCAAACCATTAGTCTTGTCTGTACAGAACAGACAGGCAGGTCTGTACAGAACAGACAGGACTAAGATGAAGGCGCTGAGCAGTGCTGGCAAATGTACACCGATCCTTTCCTTAAAGGTCCAATGTGTCAGATTAAGGGAGCTGTATTTCCAGAATATGGCAGAAATGAAATATAATTTGCATGACTATGTTTCATTAGTGCATAATCACCTGAAAATAAGAATGTATATGTTTTTGTCACCTTAAAATTAGCCTTTTATATCTATAGAAGCAGCAGGTTCTCACCCACGGAGCTATGTTAAACAGCCATGTTTCTACAGTAGCCAAGGACAGACAAAATAAATCAAAAGACTAAATCAAAAGACGTCTTTTGACATCCTTTTTTTGTTTCACTTCCAGTATACCTTCTACTTTATGCATCATTTATGGTCTTTCCTGTTCTTTTTTTATTATCTAGGTTAGTTACACTTTTCGTTCCAAATATAGCAACATGACATATAAGCTCTTAACCACAAAACTCACTTTGTTAACATACAAAACACTGCAAACTTCAGTGTACAGTAACAGTAAACATATTGTGTAACAAGATTTTCAGATTGTAGGATTTTCAGATTGCAGCGAAATATATAAACACTGACCTTCACTGTACATGAACTGAGGTTAATAGATTTAGAAACAGACTTCCTCCCACACAGTTTTGCTCTATAGCTCAGTGGTCACTCCACAATAAATCTCTGGGGTCATAAAGTCCATAACTGTTTCCAGTTGGAGGTCCAATGATTAGTGGATTTGTTGATCAGCAGGAAATTTATCTGCAACCACTTTGATAATCGGTAAAACGTTTAGTGTATCAACCAAAACCTAAAATTATAAATATTTCCCAGTTTCAGCTTCTCAGAAGTGAGAATTTAATATCTTTAGACTTTGGGCCTGCTCTAGGAGGCTATAATGAGCATTTTCACTACCTACTGGCACTTCATAGAGAAATTATTAGTCAATTAATTGAAAAAAAAAAGACATACATCTATCATGAAAATAATTGTTAGTTGCAGCCCTATTTTCAATATAAATGTTAAAAAAGATGGTTGCACTTTTTTCACTCCTTTAATTCTGCTCTCAAATACTGAATACTTTCAGACATCCAGGCCTCTAAAGTCCTTCACTGAAACAGTGTGAGGCCACACCATGGACAGAACCTGTGTCACAAGTATACATGACTTCATTTTAAATCGTCACGAGCCCATAAGGTTGTTAAACCCTGATTTACAGGCACATACATTATGCTAAACACATGTGACCACTCAACTTTAAAAGTATTTAATCAATTGCTTTTCTGTATCTGAAAAGTATTTATCTGATCTAACAATGCATGGATTATAGCTAAAGAGAGCTTGAACAGTGAAACACACATTCACACTTCACTAAGCTTTTTAATACTTTTATAGCTTCAAGCTGTAAAAACTCTTAAAGACTTTGATACCGAGTCCTGGAAATGAACCCGTTTGTAATAATAAACACATAAACACATTTGTTAATGTTTTTATTTCAGTGAATAAAATATGTCTCTACATCAAACAATGTACAATATCATAATATTATATCTGCACTTATATACACAATGAAAAATATGAAATGAAGAAAAGCAAAAAGGAATAGTTTGACATTTACAATCGTGTCTGAGGTGAAGACATTAAGATCTGTAAGACAGCTGCCTTATTCAAATTTGTACAAAACAACTGGTATTTTGGTCAGTCATTAACAGTCATAGGTAATAGTTTTAAATAAGTTTGAGGTATTTAAGGCAAGACTATATATGTATGATAATAATAATAATTTCTTTGTCTTTCTTTTCTATTTACAGAGCAGCAATGCAGGGAGTCACAGGACCATCAGGGGCAGTGGTAACAGGTATAATTTTTCTGTCGCGAAGAGTTGAAAATGTTGTTCTTCTCAACTCATCTCTTGATGAAGGCAACAGGCAGTTCTCTGTTGGGAACCAAAAGTCCTGAATGGATCACGTCGAGCGGCTCATTATCTGTTGCCACGATTTCATAGTCTCTGACCAACTGTAAGAAAGATTCGATCAGTTAATTTGGGCTTCAAGAGAGGCGTGTGACAAGTCTGAACTGATAATGCTCTCCGATTGAATCTATGAACTGTAATTCGACTGATCTTACCCAGCACATGGCCAGCTGCAGCTGGAGCTCTGCCAACCGCCGGCCGATGCACATCCTCTTGCCGATGCCAAAGGGAACGTGGGCAAAGGGGTTGATGGTGCCATGCTCCCTCAGCCAGCGCTCGGGTTTAAACTGCTTCCCATCATCGAAGTACTCTTCGTTGGAGCCTAATGCATGGCTATTTATCATCAGAACTGTCTGTAAATAAATGAGAGAGAGAGTTTTATAGATCAGTATATTACAATCAAGACTTTGTTGATGTAAATCTGATCCTACCATGCAGTTCGCTGAATTGCACTGTATTAGAGCTACGCCATTTAGACACTGTACAGTATGTGAGTGGGTTTTTGTAACACGCTTCATTGAGACATCAGTCAAATGTAAATGAATACAAGACTCATAATCTGCTCTTGTCAGGTGTATGTTAACAAGAACTAAGCCACTTACTCCTTTGGGAATGGCATAATCTCCCAACACAGTGTCTTTGTCCAGGGTCCTGCTCGTGAATGGAACTGATGGCGATAACCTGCAAGAATTTGAAAAAAGCGTATGGGAACGGGCTCTCAGAGCAACTATAGCAAAGCATGACACATATCTAAGCTGTTTAACGTGAGCTAAACATACTCTGATGTTTTTCACGGTGCAAGATGAGGTGAGATATAATCTCCACACAGAGGTCATATACATTCCCCGGGTGACGGTGTTATGGAATTAGCCTTAAATAACATGTTAGACAACTTGTGACTGCACGAGAAAAAGGAGAGAAATTGGACCGTACGAGGGTTAGGAAGTGATTTGAACGTGACCACACGGTGGATTTTAATCTGGGACCACTGGTCGTTCATATCTCATGAAACTTGTTTTTGAGGCAGTCATGTGTGGGAGTTTTGCCTCTTAATCTCCGTGGCACCGGCCAGAGTCTGACATGAAACTGCAGACTGTTTAGAAAAATCTAATTTATCAGGAGATGACTGGTGCAGCTTGATCATGAGCTGTGTCGTCGTTGGGGCGCATAAACCTTTTGGAAGGCTTGTTTTTTTTTAAACTACTAATTATATCTGATAATGTGAGTGCTGTAACTGTAGTTGTAACTGTTGTACTGTACCTCATAGACTCCTTGAGGCAGGCCTTGAGGTAAGGCATGCTCTTGATGTGCTCTCCACATGGGTCCTGGTCAGGAGCCACCACCTCTCTAATCTCCTCCAGCAGCTTCCTCTGGGCGCCGGGGTTACGTGACAGGTTGAAAATAGCCCATAGCATACTGTTGGCGGTCTGAGAAACGTAAACACGGCAAGAAAGAGAAAGGAGGGAGGGAGGGAAGAGATGTCACTTAGTGAGGCAGCTACTCCAAGTGCATTCCTCAGTGGGGTCCTGAAAGGAGCTGCGGAATGTTTGAGGTTCCTCAAAGGATCCTCAGTTACATCCACACCAAATTCATTTTCCGCTTTGAAGCACTGTAACTGCAGCACCTGTTTGTTTTGGAGGCCGAGCATTTTTTCTTTCTTTCTCGAAGGAATATAGGCAAAAGGTAAAACATTTAAAAGGTTAACCTGTGTGCGTAGCTATATGGTGGTGCAGCTGTGATGTGATTATTATTATTTTTTCTTTAAGAACAAAAGTGTAAGTAAACAAAAATCGTTCAGGATGTAAGTTTTGTTTGCTTTCCCACTGCAGACTGGATGAGATGATTGATTCCACTCTCATATCGTATTAACATATTAACATAAGTATTTCACTACAGCTAGTTAGCCGTTAGTTAGCTTATCTTAGCATAAACACTGGAAACAAGAGGAAACAGGTAACCTGGATCTGTCCGATTGTGACAAAAATAAAGCTCAATAATGAACAAATGTTATCTATTTTTTTTTTACCTCTTATGGGGGATGCTTATGAGTTGTTTCATCATTTCTTGACCACATTATCCTATAACTAGTTTTACACTTCAATTTTTTATACTGATAAAACTGTAAAAGTAAAAAACTGTTAATTAATGATCTTAAGAGATGTTGTGTTGTGGATTTTGTTACCTAAAAGAAGCTAACTAGCTGCTCGCTGTAACTTCATATTGAAAGGACCCATATCAGAGTAACTCTCAGCAGTAAAACGGTTAAGTGGAACTATTCGAGTAAAGAACATATTTGTCTTTGTTGTACAAAATAATGCTCACCGTCTCAACGCCTCCAATCTGCAGCTCTGTGATGGCCGCATACAGCTCCTTCTTAGAGAGACAGCTTTGGTGCAAGATGTCACCGATTAAGTCGTCGTCAGCTCTCATGGTGTTCCTCTTCAGCTTCTTGTCTATGTAGACTTTGGCTGAGGAAACACAAAGAGGTAAAGATGTTGTAACTCATACATATTAAGGTCATCCTTCTCTTTTACATTCAGTGTGCCTCTGTCATGTTCCTGACGACTTTCGACTTCCTGTTTGTCAGCACAGTTTGTCTGGAGGTTCATGACAGTAAATGAATAAATGTTTTTTTTTTTTATTATTTTAAATAATACACCAATGACACACCAAATCTTTTAGCAAAGTCATTTTCTTGAGGTTCTTTTTTTTTTGCTTTGTAAGATTTAAGCACTAGATTTTAATGCGAGTCTGGCTGGATGCAATGTTTACAATGCATCATTAAAAAAAACATGCCCGTAATGCGTTAAATCCTCTAAGCAAACAATAAAACTACTACTACATGTATTTTACGTCTATTTATGTTATGTCTATTCTATTCTTTCTTGAGATCTGCCACCGATTGTCAGGACAGTGCGCGTATATACTCCTTCCTCCCTCTATGCCCCCACCAACCTCCTGCTACTACAAATATTTGGCAGATTTGTCCCTCTTAGGTCATGCGGTTTACTACAACTCTGGCCATCATTTACCAGAGTGCCAAGTACACAAAAAACACAGAGGCATCCAGTTCAAATCCACCCTCCCTCGGTTCTTCTCTATCTATCGGGCGAGCTGGAAATGAGCTCAAATTGGTTTGTACATCATGGACAAGTGGAGACCAGTGGACCAGAACGTGGCAAAGTACAAAGTAAAATTAAGGTTTGTACCTGTGCTGAAAATGCGGTCCCATGCTGCGGTGTGGTCCTGCCATGTTTTGGTGTTCAGGCTCTTGTGGAGCTCCACCGGTGTGACCATCATCATGCCGAATGTGCTCATCATCTACAGAAAACAAAGGAGAGAAAAGAGGATTAAATCTAATCATCGCCTTCCCTGCTGATAATCTTTGATGCAATCCTTTCAGAGGATCTTCTGTTTTTTTCTTGCACCCACTGCCCTGGGAGACCTTTGTTAGCCTTCGCGTATTATCTCTGGACTGTGGATGATATTGGTTTGCCCCAGTAAATCCCAGTAAATACAGTGAAAGTATCAGTCAGATACTGAACTGCTGCATTCATGGCTGCGGTTCAGTTGATGAACCTGGTGAACTACAGTGTTTCTACACCGATCATCCCAGGTGTCCTCACACACACACACACACACACACACACACACCGTTGCTATGAGCAGAATAACAACAGGTTGTACTCACTGTTTTCACGGCTGTGATGAAGTTCATGGCTTCCTCGTTGACTTTCTCTTGCAGGAGACCAAATCTCTTGTCGTAGAGGACGAGGCAAATGGCTGAATGACACAGAAAAGCAAAGAATATAAACTTAATAAAAGACAAAATAATTAATAGTACAGCTGAAATAAATATATTAATAGAGTGACAAATAATTATTTTGCTTTTATATGTCTCGTGAAAGCAAAGTCAATATCTTTACAAGAGATCTGAAGACATTTTATGGACTAAACAAAGATGGAGAAAATTATTATAAAACGTATTTAAAAAAAAACAAAACAGTTAAGCTTACTTTCAAACGACCATTTATTCAGCTCAAAGTACAAGTCTTCAATCTTTCCACTGACGTTCACTTTTCCAATCCTGCCAACGAAGTCCACCAGCACCTGTATTTACAGATCAACAGTTGTAATCGACCACAAAACAAACCAACTACATAAATACAATAGCAAACACTACCTTTTAAATGTGAAGCTTACCTCATTTATTTTGCGATCAAGCTTCACCACCTCTGTCGGTTTCATGAGTTTCTGCTGAAAGGCGCTCCTCACTCTCTGCCAGTCTTTCCCCTCCCTGCACATCAACAGTTTGCGTTCAGTATAAAATATTTGTGCCTCTGCAGGGTTTTTTTTTCTGCACGAGTAAATGAGATATGTAAAGCCTACTTACAGGATAAGGAGCCCGTACGCCTCGTCTCTCAAGTCTCTGTATGCTGTCCAGGGTTTGATCTCCAGTCTCTGAGGGTAGTTTCCCTCCTTCCTATAGAGCGACTCCAGCAAGCAAGGTGCACCGATGTGCACCGACTCAAAGGAGCCCAGCTTCAATCGGAAAATCTTGCCGAATTTCTTGTGATAATCAACCTGGTAAAAAAAAAAAATTCAAAACATTTCTCATTCGTTTTGCCTAAATGCTGCGCAAAAGTGCGTAAAGTTGAGTAAAAACAAGTTGAATACACATAAAAAGGTGAATTGTATTGTACCAGTGCCTCGTGTTGTCTTGTCAGACCTCCTTTCCTGAGAAGTTCAACCAGACTGCCGACGAGGGGCCAGTTGGTGGGTCCCGGGATCGCTTCCAGACTGTGCGCTGTGGAGGCGGCGTGAGGGCAGCGCGCAGCCTCCACAGCATCCTTCTCCTCCAGGACGCACACTGAGGATGTTGGTTTGAAGTGTTGCAGCCCTACAGACTTCTTTTTCAGCAACTCAACTATCTGAGGAACTTTTTGTATCTGAGCCCTCATCCTCAAATCTCTTTATATTATTATTATTTAAATATTCTGATGTTTACCAGCAGCTCTTCTTTATTACCTTGGGGTTTCTCGTTTCTTGGAAGTGTCACACCTTGACACCAATATATATACCCAGAGAGTGTTTATTCCTGCAGTGCACCTAACCAATCAGGGATCGGTTATGCATGGTGTGTCCGTCGAGCCCACCATTCATTTATGAATCCACGTTGGGGAGGATCGTATGACCCCAGAAAGAACGAGGAAGTGCCCTCGCCCCCTCCCTCGCTTTATAAATAAACATTCAGGACACATCGGAGGTGACGCGGTTCGCTTGAACCGATTGGAAGAAACGAAACTTTGGCAAAGCAAATACTACTGCCACACTTCTACACCGTGGGCAAATATTTGACCAATTGCAGCCCGTGTGTGTGTGTGTGTGTGTGTGTGTGTGTGTGTGGGCGTGTGTGTGTGTTTGCTTTGTTTGTGTTTTGGAGTGTGTACAGCACATATATGCATATTAAAGCATCTAAAATACACAATAAGTTATTTTGAGTTTGTCAGGCTGGTGTTTTACTCTTTGCAGGAATGAATCCAGCCCTCTGAATCATCCTTAAAATTGATCAGTGATCAAAATTTGGATTTTCCAGCTTTTGCAACAGTCCAAAACTGTTCACAGAGTGCACATAACACAAAGCAGACAGGTGAAGAAAAGCTGTAAAATTCAACACCTGTGGTGAAACCACCATCTTGGATATCACTTTGTTCTCATGTATGTACACACATATATTAAAAACACACACACACCATCCTTCAGAGCTGGCATGACTTAAATAACATGTGCAGAGGCCCCGTGTTGTTACCCTGTAAAAGCACTCATTCACAGACTCTCAGGTGGCATCAGAACAACCTTGAACCTTGACTGATGTTCGGTGCATTTGGGAGTCTTAAAGTCAGAGCCTCCCCAGGTGTAACACACACACACACACACACACACACACACACATTAATCACCCCCACCCTCACAAAAAAGAGAGAGAGAGAAAGGAAGAAAAAAACACCACCCATGCATCGTTCACGTTTGTTTGTTTGCTCTCTCTGTCTTTCTCTCAGATTCAGAACATGCTGTTAATCGTATAAAATCACATTCTATCAGGCAACTTTATGATACAAAACCTGTTGAAAAATGTCACGAGAGGAGCCGTTAAACACTTTGTAAGTTTTAGAGAAGATCAGTGTCTCATAAATCCACCAACCAGTCTGCAAAACTAGTTTAGCCAAAGGTAAAAAAATTTACCACTTACAAAGATCACTGAGTTTTATACTTGTGTTGTTTGTTTAATCCACACAAAAGCCGAAAGTGAGGGTAGTGTGTGGGATGACTTTTTGGTTCGTTGCTGTGACTTCAGTTTAAACAAACAAGATATAAAGTATTGATTAGTCAGTTTTAGAGGTGCCGACGGGCAGATTTGGTGCTGGCAGGAGCTTCATTTTTAAAATACAGACATGAGAGTGCGATCAACCTTCTCACTTTATTATAGAGGTTCCAAAATTCATCAAAGGAGCTGATGGATTTTTATGTATTGTGCTTTTTTTATTGTAAATGTGTTATGCTTGTTTTTTGTTTTATCATGGACAAAATGTACAAACTGATTATGGGAAAAACAGATTTTGTTGCTTAATTTGAGAAATGAGTCATTTAAACATACATATCCAGTTTATAACACAATTTATTTATTTTTTATTATTTTTTATTTTTATTATATACATGTCTTTTCATTAAGACATGAAAAGTATTGATCCAAAAAGACACCAACAGTTTTCCAATTAGTACCTCTGGGAGGAAAACTGCCATTGTAAGGTTGTTGTTAAGCTGTGCACCATAACTAAGGAGGAGTGATAGCAACAATGGCGACAGGTAGTCAAGACAGATGCTGCAGAAGTCACTCATATACAGCATGCCTTCTGAATATTCCAAGTGCTGCGGACTTTTTTGCGACTGACAAAAAAGTGGTGAGTAACTTTTTTTTAATGAAGGATTCATCAAGTCTTATCTTATAACCTCTAATCTTATAGAGTGTATAATCCTATAACACTAAAACGTCCAATTCCACAAATTCTATATTACAATTATATATCTATATATTTACAGTTTTAAAGCTTTAACACTGTCAGATATATATCCTGCATGCTGTATGCATACATACATATAATGTACATGAACAATGTTCATGCATATATATATATATATATATTATTTTTGATGATTTCTTGATTTCTTTCCTCTTAAATGTGAGGCTTCTAATAGTAAACTATAATAAATGGAGACTACTGCTTGGATAAAACCAGATGTTTAACAAATATAAAAAATTACAATTAATACATTTGTATATAAATTAAGAACATAATCAGCAGATTTTATATAAAATAATAGTCATTCACGGCTCTATGCGATTGCAAAATTGTCTAGTTGAAAAAAAATATGGCACTGAAGAACACTAGTGAAAAACAAATCTGAAAAATCAATGAAAGTGTGAGTGAGTGCATTTATAGTGAGCCAATTACAGGATAATAACACTCTTAAAAGTTCAGATATTTGATCGTAACATGAAGAGAAAATTGTCATCATCTTAATGATTTATCTTATTATTAAAGTGAGAGCGGCAGGTTGTTAACCAAGGCTTTCCGTCAGGACTTCAACCTCGCAGTCCTGTTCGTGCTGGCATGTTGAGCACGAGGTGGCAGTGTCACTGACAGCTGGCACTGCGTAGGCTGCAAGTCATAGAGAAAACATGTTTTCTCATGATGTTCTCTGTAGGCAAATAGTGCTACGCAATACCACCCCCCCCCTACCCCCCTCACAACCCTCTTTGACCTTGTGTAGAATAAGTGACTGAAAAGTTTTGTACTGTAATAAATGTGTCATGGATGATGTTTGTGCTATTTCTCAATTCATCAATATCTGTCTGATTTTCACATTAAATTGCGAAAAAAAAAGGTATTTTCTTTTATAGTTTGGTGAGGGTATTAACCTAATGCAGAAATGCAACGTAGACACCATCATTAAATACATGCACCTAAAATGCAGATGTACCATCAACATCTCTGCCTTAAAACTTGTTATTATCTACTATTAGCACCCTATACCCCTTCAGAAACAAAAGAATAAATAAGGAAAGGAGGCTTCTGATTAAACTGAAGCTTCCTGATTTGACTGAATGCCTCTGATTGATTCTCGTCTCGACGACATCACTTTGATTCCCTTTTCTTTCTTCCCCTCAAATCAGCAAGGGCTCTATAGTCGGGACATCAACAGGCAGAGAGATAAGTGATGAACTGAGATAGGGGGCAGCTGACCTTCTCAGGCAGTCATCAGCACACAGGGCAAGCAAACCCGATGACTCAAACTTGCTCATGTCCAAATTGACTGACAGGTCAGTGAGTTTGGTGATTGGGTTTGAAGTGGAGGCTACTCCGTACGCAGGGAGGGATGCAGGCACATGCGACTGAGTCACGCATGCACACAAAAATGCACATTCATACATGAAAGTGAGCAGTGAGAGACCATCAGGTTACTGGCAGAACAATAATAATAATAGTAATAATAGTAATAATAATAATAATAATAATAATGATGATGATGATGTGGAGGCCACAAAAGGAGAGAGATTAGTTGGGATCCATAGGAGAGATGGAAGTAATTCTTACAGTTACATCACCCGGGCTGGTCACATAACGCTGCTGACCTAGAATGCGAGGTGCCCCTTTCTGCAAAGCCCACCCTTACACTAAGAATGAAAATATTTACAACAGAGCAGGAGTGAAGTAATGCAAGGAGCAGCCCTCTGAAACCACATTCTCCACCCTCGAGCAGTGTGTTGTTTGCCCTGCATCACACACACACTCGCTGAGCAGCAGTGAGGCTCCTCAAGAGTTGACTGAGATGTTCCTAAATGGTGTCGACGGTGCAAGAAATCTCACTGTTTCACCAGTTTATCTGCTATTCATAGTTGTTCAATGGATCCCCTTTGATTGTGCATTCATTGGCCTTGATTACATTCAAATTCTTGATATCAAGCCAATGTTAATAACGTGAAACAAACATTTGTCTCACAACAGCTTATAGATTATTGACTGGTCAGAAAGTAGGTCATTCCTATTGATATAGATGATGGTGAAGGGTTGGTGCTCTAGCTGGTCAGAAAGGAGATCTCCATGAACTTGCTGACCCCCCTTCTATACGCTGTAGCCTCTTGGCTTTGGAGGGGAAGGCTGGCTCATTATCTGGGTCAGGATTCCCTGGATGGAGAAGGGCCCACCTCCCTCCTCTCTGACAGCAACAAGCTAATGGAATGGAAAGGGGGGGAGACGTGAGGCTGTAAGCTTGTTGCTTGGAAATGTCAATAGGCAACAGTAAAGTCATATACTGTATGTATACAGGGTCACAAATTTGTTAAAGGAATGTGTTTCCCACACAACAACCACCGCTGTTGCTCTTGACTGAGGTGAATTGCTGTCACTGAGTGAGTACAGTTAACAAAAGCCTGTGAACTAAGTGAACTACACGTCCTAGAAAACTCATGGTAGCTTCTGAGAATTTCTGACACTGATGATCAAAATACATATTGTGATACCGTGATAAATGTTATCAATGACTTAAAGCAGGGGTGTTTTTCCACATTCAGTTTCAGGAATAGTGATTTGATAGTAAAACAGATGGAATTAACTAGTTATTATTAGTGAGCCAGTTCAGGACCACATCCCATATGTCAGAAGTTTTGTGATTTGTTGCCGTCAATGTTCACAAAAAGCTAACTTTTGTCTGTCCTCCTGTCACTAACCCTGCAAAAGTTCCAGCCTTCTTTTCAAAGTTTTCAGAGGCACATGAAACCTCCTGCAGAGTCACTGCAATCAAAAATATAATGCAACATCTTTAACAGCAGGAGTTAAAACTTTGCACTTCACTGAAACTCAGGCCAGATGTGGATCTTTAGGGATATCAGTTGGTTCGCCACCTGTTAGATGGATGGTCAAATGATTTTAAACAGTGTTGGCGTTCAGAAATCTAGTCCAGACTCCTGCAGCACTTCTTCAAAAATTCAATCTATTCTTCAAAATAGGCTTTTTAAGGCATTTAGTTTTATGGGGTCAGTTTATTAAGGGAACTGTCTATGCTCAAAGAATCCTTTTTTATAGTTCCAGACATTTGGAGCAAGTCAAAGGATGAATCATGCTGGCTTTGGTGATCATCAGATTTTTCTTCAAGTCAGTGTTCACTTAACAGACGAAATAACTCAACATTCGCATGATCTATTGGCACAAAACTGTGTATGATTTTGATCTGATGCCTTGTTTTTTTCTCTAACACCACCATGAAATTGTTATTTTAATTGTTGTATTTAGTTCAAAACACGGTTGTGCCAAAGTGCAGTCTCACAAACCCAATAGCATGACTAAAGACTTTGACAAAACTATGATTGTGCACGTCTTTACTCAAGCTGCACTAACAGGTATTTGGCCTAGTGTACCCTGAAATTAGTTCAAATGTATTGCACTTTTGCTTTTGATGTCTTATCAAAGTTTGTTTTCTGCATATGGATTGTATATTCAGAGGTTAAGTAGGTCATGCACACTCTGAAAGGAGCATTAGCTGTCTGTTCTTGCCTGTGATGTATTTGTTCTTCTGGCTGAAGCACCTTGAAAAAGCATCTGACCAAAGGTAATGTAATCTGATAGCAGCTGAAGACACTTACTGTATTCACTGCCCTACTTTTTGCCAATAGGCTTACTGGTATGATTGACTGGGGAATTTAAAGGCCAGTTAGTGCTTGGAGTGCAACAAGTGCAGTAGTATTTGACTAGGTCAATGGTTACTATGAAGCGCTTTTGTGTGATGTTTACTATCTCTGTAAAGGAGGTTATGTTTTCTGTGCTGTTTGTTTGTTTGTCTGTCAGCAAAATTATTGAAATGACCCAAATTTCCATGAAGTTTGTTGGAAGGGAAACACCATAGAAGAACCCGTTCAACTCTGGAGAAGATCTGAGGCTTCACCGAATCAAATTATTTAACATTGTTAACATTGCAAGGTCATTTGGAACACCATTGTCTAAGGTGGACTGCCTCAAACAGTGTCCTAGTTGAAGAAAGAAGAAAAGAAAGCAAGGAAAAGAGTGATTAAAAATAAATATTACACCATGAATACTCTGCAGTAGTTATGTCACCATCACTGCCATGGCCCCAAATCAACTCGTTGGTTACATTGTTAGCTACACTTTGACCTCTTCACTGACCTGAGCCTCAGAGGTAAATTTGTCAAGGTTTTGACCCCCAGATACAGTGTACCCCGATGGCCCCATCAACTGATCGCCCTGCCTGTTATCTTATCACTATAAACAAAAAGCTCTTGGTGGATGTCATCATGCACCGATGTCCTGTCAGTCTGCCTGTTAGTGGGCATTCAAAGGAGGCCATGCAAAGCAGAACATAATTAGGTTTGTGAAAGAAAATTCACACCAAGTTGGAGCTTCATGGTGGTTTGTGACCAAAGAAACACCTGGCCCATATTGCCACTACACAAAGTAGTGAACCTAAGAGCCCTGCATACTATTTGTTCTGTAGCTGACCTCCTGGAGCACAGAAGAAAGTGAATTTCACTTTAAAGTAACCAATTTTATCACTATTAAAGAGTCTAAATAAGTTTGCATGTTCAGTAAATTCAGTGAAATTTGTTTCCTCAAATTCTTGACATAGCAAGTGCCTGAAACATAACCATGAAAAGGTTTAATCATACTTTAGTTGCTACAGGTGAATATTGCAAGAAAACAAATTAAATACATCACTTAACTTCACTGATATGTTCATTACCACCAAGTTGCAAACTTGGAAAATTTGTTTTATTATTAATTATCATGTCGACATTACATTTCTTTCAAGGTGTATTTATTGTTGCAAATTAGCAGGAAAGAAACATTGTATGTAGGAGTCATTTTGTGACATCCCACCATACAGTTTTACTAGTTTTCTAATAAGTTATTCTTCCAAGTTGGGTAAATTTGTGTTTGTATCTGTCATGTAGATGTCCTTTAAAAAGTGAAAAGAATGAAAAAGAAGACTTGGTGCAGATTGAAGGTGAAAATCGGATCCACAAAGTATCCTTAGCCAGATGATATGTAGTTTAAGCAGAGCTAGTTCAGCACAAATTTTGGGTTTATGTGCTACACATGACGTAATTTACTAACTGCAACACAAATCCAATGCACCCTTTGCAATAAGGTGGCCCAGGTTGGCTCATCATGTGCCATGGAGGACCAAAGAATTTTATGAGTAGACAGCTAAACAGCACTTTTATAAATTTTACACAGTTCTGGACCAGAGTTAATTTGCACCTTCATTTGTATTGTATTAGATTATTTGGGGTTTACATATTCATTTAAACCAGTGAGCTTCTGATTCCAGTTTATGCTGCTTTAAACCTTTTGTGCATATACAGATGGTCAGCTGCTGTTTATCAACACTACATATTGCTTGTACATATCAGGTCAAATGACCACATTTTTTGTGTATTTTTTGTCAAATCAAATGGATTTTTTTATACTTGTCAGTTGTTGGTTGAGTTTGGTTGGTACTCGGTGTGGTGTTTCCCTTCTCTTTTTTTGCCTTCTTTGGTTGGATTGAGGTCTTGTTAGTTTATGTGCAGGTGTTGTAGAGATAACTGATTGGGGTTAAGTTAAGGTAAATGGAAACACAAATCAACTTTGAAACAGTTTGACAACCTTTTACAGTTCAAAGACAAAAAAAGACCCCTAAGAGCACAGCTCAGGAGTCTTTACTTTCCAAAACTCCAGGCAGTCAAACAAAGTATGAAATTGCTCAAGCTGAGGCAGAATCTGATAAACACAGACAGGGTCAGAAACTAGATCAGGATCAAAAAACATAAATAATCAGAGCTAAGGCAGTGTGGTTGTGGAAATAGGGCATTAGTATACATGGGAGCCCAAAGGCAGGTGGGAGTGTTGGTGTCTAAAATGCTAGGAGAGTTAGGACACGGTCTGATATTTGCGAATGCAGGCAAGTGACCAACGAAACTGTTGTGCTTAATGTGGACAATGTGGTACAGGCGGAAATTAATTGCTGCTTCGTGGTGCGTTTGGGTGACGGTCACAGACAGTATAAGACATGGATGCTGTATCCGTGATGTCCGTGGTGCCTTGTGTAACCACATGTACATAAAAATGTAATGTACATTCGACTAAACTGAATAAATCAATGATGAATAAGTAAACTGAAATTCAAAAGCAGGGTACAACCAGTGCTGTGCAATGTGATTTTATGGGTGAAGAGTTAACTGTACAGTCATCACTCCACAATGTTTTCTTGTCAAGGATAAAAGCATAACACTTCCTTGATGGGCAGTGATGTTTACTACTGAATGATGGCGGGTTCTGCTCTCATTTAACATCTGTTACAACAATAACCAGAGCACTGGGCTGCAGAGAAGAGCCATTCCGGGAAAAGGTGTGCATTCAATTTTGCATGACATGTGGCATGTGTTATTTCTCATTCACAGAGACAGAGTGAACAAACAGTGGAGCCTCAACGCTTTTGAGGAACAGGCAAAGAGATGTGAACACATCCTGCCACTGAAAAACATTCCTGAGTATACAGTAACATTATCAGGTTTCATTGGGAAAAGGACCACATTGCTCAATGACGAAGTAACACAAGGAGGGGAAGTCAGAAATGGGCTAAAAAACAAGCATGTTGAGACACCACAGCGGCTCAAACTAAACTTTTAGTGGAAAAGTGTGTTTGGACTTCTTGTGTGTGGGAGATGTTCACGTGTTCACAAGATAAAGGCAAAACATGTTATTACAACTCCTTTTACTGCTGTTGTGCAAGCCATGTTTTGATCACACTTCGGCAGATTTACTGGACTTATTAAGTGCTAGAAGAGACAGATGGAGAGAAAAAAAACAATGCAGTCATACTTCGTCATTGCCTTGGGATATGCGCCCACTTTGTTGTCAGAAGACGGTGTTTACTTGTCTGCTCAAAACACCTAGAACCTCAGCCTCAGGTTTGAGGCTGAGCCATACTCTTACTCCAAAATCACCAAAGAAAAACAATCCCATTGAGTTTTTTTTCACTTTCAGGCTTAACAATTGTGTCAGTAACAACAGCCTATGGGAATATATTAAGTTCTTTACTCATTAATTACCTGGAGACACAAGCAGCAGGAAAGTGTATTTTGTATCTGCATATCCAGATGTTATACTTTGCTCTACTTATACTCTTTGGAGGGCAATTCTGATCAGTTGCTCTCAACAACTATCTGATGGATTCCCATGAAATTTGATACAAAGTCATGTTCCCATCAGGATGAATACTACGCTAATGCATTGTTATAAGTCCAAATGCCTACAAGACTAATTGGATTCCAATTTGCTGTATTTGTACTTTGTTCTTAGTTGAAGAACTAAATGTGTATTGTGAGGTTGTTATCTATTAGGTTTTTAAAGTTAGGTTTTAGGTTAAATATCTGGAAGTTATTAGTGTGGACTGGAGAGTTTGGCAGTGTTGTAGTCGACCACCTAAACCGAGACCAACCCATGATCAGAGTGACAAAAGACAAAACTTGAAAAAGACTTTGATTAAGACTAAAGCAGGACAAGACTGAGTCAAGGTAACCAGGACTAGTCAATATATATATAAGTAGCTACTGCTCCCACAGTAGAGTCCACCACTGTCCACTTCCAGCTACTCTGGCGGCTTGCTCTAGCAGGGACTAACTGGGATGCCAGAGTCCACCACTGCTTCTAGCCAACCATAGCAGCCAAATTTAATCAGGATGCCAGGATCATTCATCTCCCAACTTCACTAGTCCCAGCAGCTCATGTAGCCTTCGACACAGGAATGCTGCCTACTTCCAGCAAACTCTGCTCTAACTGGGGCTCTGGACACCAGGATGCTAGCACCCTCTACTAACCACAGCAGCATGTTTTAGGCAGGACATTTGGCACTAGAAATGCCAGGATCATCCATCTCACAGCTTTACCAGTCCCATCTTTTCACATCAGCTGTGGGGTTTGGCACTGGGATGCTGGCGCCCCCTACTGCCTTCTTATGGCAACCACAGCAGCTAGCTTTAGCAAAGAAATCTGCAACCAGGATACAAGAATCCCCTGCTGCATATTCCCAACAACCACAACAGCATGTTATAGCCTGGGCTCCTGGCCATCTCAATTTCAGCCTACATATCAAATCACAAGGCGAGCCAAATAGAAAGCAATCAAGGGCACACATCTTAGACTAATGCTGCTCTTTCTGTTGGCTTTTTGGGTTTCTACAATGCATTGCAGCAGAATGGACTCTAGAGTCGAGTGCAAGTGAAAGCCTGGTTGTTTCCACAGCTCTTAAAATCTACAATAGCCACAACTATTCACACTACTATTCAAGTCCATCCTTGTACACTCAGGCACCTCATCGTCCTGATGTCTGTTAGACATTACCTTCTTCTCTAAACTCCTAATTGGAAATGCTCATGCCTGGAATCCAACAATCCTCAAATAACTTCACTTCTCCGGGTGCTTCTTCATTCAAGACCCAGCTCAAAATTCCTGCTGCCTCCCTCTTAGAGCAGCTCAGACCACTGGGGAAGTGTTAGTGTTTGTACCAAAGGAATTTTGAACCACCAGGAAGAAGAGGCTTTCAGGCACGGGGGCCTGGGGGAGTGTTGTTGGGGCTTGTGTCATGCCAGAACCGGAGCTGGGCATGCAGGCAATGTAACTAGGCTCTACAACCTCTATGCTGATTATAAGTAGGGATGGGAATTGAAAACTGGTTCTTGTTGAGAACCGGTTGCCAGTGTTTCAATTCCTTGGAATTGATTCCCTTATCGATTCCAGTGGGTGTGAATGACGTCACTTCGCACATTGCGTAGCTTACACAAGTCACGCAATATGCGTTGTGACTCCAGTGCAGGCAACAGTCAACAGTAAACATAGTGCCCAAGCGGTACAAATGCTCGAAAGTTTGGTTACACTTCACAAGACAAAATGACAACAGGGCAACTTGCAATACTTGCAACGTGGATATTTCATCAAAGGGAGGAAATACTACCAACATGCAGAAACAGTTGTGCACACAGCATGCGATAACTATTACTGAATGACACGTTTAAAGGCTGGCACCCCATCAAGGAGCCCTAGGCTGTGGGCCTCTTAAGACCTCACTGTTGTTGGGTTTGTAGGGTCATGACTCATGTTACTTCTAAACTAACCAAAGATGATGCTAATGAATTTGTTTGTTGTCTTTTTTTTCCAAATGAGAATCGATAAAGAACTGAATCGTTAAGCAGAATCAAAAATGGAATTGGAATTATAAAAATCTTATCAATTCCCATCCCTAATCATAAGTAATAAAATGAACAAATGCAGGTGTACAGCTGTCCATATATACATTGAAGGACATTTAATAATCAAATAATTGAATATTTTCTTTGTGTCCATGTCACATTCTACACGAGTGCATACATACATACTCAGACATGCAGAAGAACTACACATTCACGTTTTGACGTGTGTAGGTGATCTGTGCGTGACTACACATATGTGATTCGGTACCATACCCAGACTTCCTCCTGCTGTTTATTCCATGTCCTTGTTTTTTTATCATCTTCATTCGTGTTTACAAAGTCTGATGTGGTTCATGCTGGTTATTACAACATCTGTCTGGCTTTGGTGCCAGGGCGCAGGCTGTGCCGACGCTATGTGCTGATGTTGCAGGGAAAAGAAGCCCCGAGGTCATCGAGCCTGATCAAAAGAGGGTTTTAAAATGCTGTTTAGTATGCCTGGGCAGGGCTGACCTTGTTGTTTTGTAAAGCACAGCGGCAGGGACAGTAGAAATAAGTCACAGTTGGGGATGCTGAGAGAAGGTCAGTCTACAACGACGTAATGCTAAAAAGTGTATGATATTCATGTTCCACATGAATGTTTTACACTACAGGAAATAGCAAGCGTGAATGCTTACATACTATATGTCGAAGTGGTCAGAAGAACTACACAGTCAACAGCACATACATGGGAACTGCAAGGAGATGAAGAGGGAGAGAATCGTGACCCACAAACATTTCATCATAGTTTAATAAACACACAATGCAGTGAGGACACAGATGCTAGAGGACAAAGGCGTATTTAACACGGATCTGTCTGTGTTGATCATTGTTACCAGAGACTCCAGCACGTACACTTCACTGATAAACAACATTACTGTACAATAACAATATGGGTGGGCAGGTGAATTCTCTGCTGCATCTTGTCACCTCCAGGTCATGCCTGATGACAATAATTAAAATAATTTGTTGTTTTTAGTAGTCGGAGTTAGTGGCATGGTAAACTAATATTTTGAATTCTGAAAGTTTATGATACGACTGGTCAGAACCGGCCAACCTGCTCACACACTGTAGCTGCATGAGGACATAAGCAGCTAGGTTCACTCGCTTCATTCAGTTTGTTTGTTTTAAGATATATTGAGTTCCTATTAAATGTTGAAATTGCAGCATAGTACTTTCAGGGGTGAAAATGTGAAAGCTTGAAATAGCCCATACAATTAATTCAATGAATTTTGCTCAGCTCTTGGTTTCTTTTATTTCTATTACAGTTAGCCTATATATCTGTAATGGAGCCAACGAGTAACTGGCCTAGAATTGATTCCAAGTAGCGACTTATTGTGCCAGCCCCCAAATATATAATGCCCCTGCTTCCCAATAATCATGCTTCATGATCAAAGAAAGATTTATGTAACGTTGACATTTCTGTCCATATTGCAGGCTCCCTCTGCCTCTCTCTCCCTCTCACTCATCCACATGAGCTCTCCCTCTCTATCTCTGCTGCATCACAACTTTTTCATTAATTTATGGTTTAATGTCTATTTTATAGACCTTAAATGCCTGATTGTAGGGGGTTTTGCAGCCCACTCAGAAACCCTTCTTCCCATGTGCATGCACAGCAGCATTTTAAGCTGTGTGTGTGTGTGTGTGTGTGTGTGTGAACCCGTGTGTGTATAGGGTAAGGAGGGCATGGAGACTCTGCTCTATTGTGAGCTATAGAACCGAAGTGAGATATTCGTTGGAAAAGAGCCAACTTGTTGAGTTCAGAGGGGTCCTTGTGTACCCTGCTCTGAACTCTAACAACCTCAGCGTGTGTGTGTGTGTATGTGTGTGTGTAAGGGGTGAAAGGGGTGATGGTGGTAAGTAAATGAGTGAATGAGCTAAAAAACATGCACCGGTCGACCTCGCCTATGCCAACAGGGTGGAAAGTGATCCCAAACCTCCACTCACCCCCCCATACATACACACACACACACACACACACACGCACGCACGCACACACACACACACACACACTTTGCCCATGGTGGCCTCAACACTTATTTGCATGGATGTGACAGTGATAACATGCAGTACCTCTCACTTGGAAACACCTCTTACCCTCAATAAACCCAGCAGGAGAGAGCACATATGTCAAAGTTATCATGTTTGCTGTAGATGACAGGCAGCAGCCATCTGCTACATGGTCAGACCACACATGTGTATAAGACAAAACAGCTTGTATTTTCTTTTATCACTGCTTATTGTACAAGCAAATAAAAACCCGACCAGTACCCATCAAAACACTGTCACAATAACTCGATAAACAAACTAGCTCAGGTCATTCGGGACTTTAAGCAAATACTGCACAAACACTGCACACAAAACACAATATTAAACACCAATTAAGACACTATGCAACATGTTCAATTTAAGACACAGGCAACAAGCAAAGTGAGAAAGAAAGAGCTTGTAATTTCCTTCTGTTGAATTCAAGCAGACACACACTGGAGCAGGACATTTGAGTTTTGACAGTCAAATCTCAAGTGGCAATCACAAAAACTGCAGTTCCTTAAATGTCCACTTGAGGCTGGCTACAGAACGAGTCGATCACCATAAGCTCCCATGTTAAAATGTCCAACTTAACAGCAGAAATAAACACATCTACAACCTGGTCTCTATAGCTAATTTCCCCGTTCATGACAACTGTACTGAGTCTGAATTCCTAGATAACTCATCAGTTCAAATTATATTAAGGCTTGAAGTTAAGTTGCATGATTAACCGTGTGGCTGCTTTGATCAACAGGTAAGTACTGTTACAGATACCTTGTTTGAGCACCCGGGCACCATTCACCTTGCCTCAGGTCCAACGATGATCCACGTCTTTGCTGATTTTTAGATTAGCCAGTAGGTGGAAGAGCAGGACTGCCAACAAGGTGGCAGCTGGAGCTACAACACTCCAAGCTTCAAAAACATCCATTTTTTACATCAAACCCAATATCAAAACAAGATTTATTGTCAATCAATCAATACACATTCATACAATATGAGTCAATACAAGCAGAAGACAAGACATCAACCAACACCAAGCTTGTCTGATACATATGATAGCTCTAATAATAATATCATGTTGTATATAATTGTGAAAACAAATCATTTTGCCACTCATCCTCATGATGTGGATATCCCTCTACATCAATATCGCATCTTCAGGAACAGCAAAATATAAATATAGGAATAAAAAAATAAAAATTGACACTAGATTACTAGATTACAAGATTACTACGTTAATGCGATGAAAAAATTAAGCAAATTAAGCAATCTGAGAAGAGAATTTATTCTTAGGCTGAACTGTGTATAACTCACATCCACATTTAAAGGCTAATCTCTTAGAAGTGATGTGATCTCGTGATCAGAGGATCACTGATCCGATTCTCCTAGTCCGGTCGAAATGGCTTTGGGCAAGATACTGAAGTGGTCTTGATGACTGTGCTGTAATGATTGTGTGTGTGTGTGTGTGTGTGGGTGAGCTTAGTTCCATTATGAGTACTTTGGATTGGAAGTGCTGCATCACCCCTGTGGTGAGTGGGATAAGTGTTGTAGAGCACTTTGAAAAGCAAAAGAACAAGTCAAAAAGTTGAGAACCAGATTTCTTTAAAGATCTTCAGGAGTTAAGAGATCGCTGAAATGGGTCTTTAAATTATTTTACAGCAACTGCTGGATTAAGGAACAAAGGCTGTGATTCAAATGGCTTTTTATTCCCCCATTAAACTCAACTCTATAAACAGGGATTTGCTTTAATGACTTATTGCTGCTGTGCATCTGTGTTCCACTGCTACTGCAATCACCTTACCATTTATTGTAATTGATTGTAATTGTACAATATGTTTGTGTTGATTGTTCTGTACATGTGACATCCATTGCACGTCGGTCCGTCCTGGAAGAGGGATCCCTCCTCTGTGGCTCTTCCTGAGGTTTCTTCCACATTTTTTTCCCTGTTAAAAGGTTTTTTTGTGGGCAAGTTTTTCCTCACTCGAACCGAGGGTCTAAGGACAGAGGGTGTCACTCCCTGTACAGATTGTAAAGCCCTCTGAGGCAAAATGTGTTTTGTGACTTTGGGCTATACAAATAAAATTTGATTTGATTTGATTTGAAAGATGCGGATCATCAATGGACATGAGACTGGGTGCACAAACAAACCTCCTGTGACGGCACCCAATCAAACCCAATGCCAATTATTATGCATATCTTTCAGCGTTGATATAAATTGAATGGGAGAGTTAAAAAAAATCAGACTTAGTAGAATTGTCATGAATGGGAAAATTAACTATAGAGACCAAAAGATTTTTTTTGTACCAGGCTGTAAACATGTTTATTTCTGCAGTGAAGACATTTTAATATGGGAGCTCACGTTCTGTAGTCAGCCTCAAGTGGCTGCTTGAGGAATAGCAGTTTTGGCATTTCTGCATTGACTTCACGTCACAGACACAGTTGCCACTTCAGTATGAGATGAGAAGCAGCACTTAGTAAACTAAGAGAGTACAAGTCCTGGACTTTAAGTGTTTCTCAATACAATACATTTCAGAATAACATATTGCATGATTGTATTATAATAATTGATGCATTAAAGTGAAAGCATCACTTAAATAATGCAGATGGTAAAGTTGGAGTTGTTTAGTAGATTGTGAATTCCTCCTAGCAGAACAATAAAGTCTTATCCTGACCTATGATAACACACTATAATTCATTTGTTGATTAAATTTGATATTATCTATCCGAATCTGCAACGAAAAAAAATTATAAAAGGAAAATATTGGAATTATCCCTCTGCTTTTCCTTCATAATACCTGTTTTAATAATACTCTTGTGCGTGTTTTTTTTTTTTTACTAGCAATAACAATGTGTCAAGGAACATGGTGGTCAAACCTGTGTTGTTGATGCATGAACTACATGTGTACAGTGTATGTGCAGGCTCGCTCTACGTCCACGTCGAATGATTTTCGGGGGCCAGCAGGGCCACAGAGTGACTGACCTCTAAAAACAGATGTTATTACACATCGATGAGGCCACCCATCTGATCATTAACCCCTCACTGCGTAATCACACCAACTTGTGTGTGTGTGTGTGTGTGTGTGTGTGTTTGTACGCCCCTCTTTCTCCATCTCTCCCCCTCTTTCCAAACTCTGTTGTTGCTACTGTATTTCATTTAACTGTATCGATTTCTCCATGAACTACCTCCTCAAGGTCTCTAACTGGAGGACTCTGCTCTCTGTAGCTGTAAACCTGTTGTGCAGAAAACTGAAAAAAACAAGTTTTTAGTAGGAAGGAGGCACTTCACATCCCTGTGGCCTAGATTTCTATAATCAGAAGAATATTTAGAGCAGTTTAACTGCTTGTAAAAGTTTCTTGTAAAGGTTGTGGGGTGCAGTAAGTCTTAATAATGCATCAGTGACAGTTTATTGGGTGGTAAATATCATTTCACCGTGGCGGAAGTCATTTTCTCCAAATGAGCACTGTAAAACTTTTAATTGCCTCTGTTCAGCATTAAGTTAAGCCTCTGTGGGGCCTGATTTAACTGCTGTCATTTGTGTTCAGTTATAGTGTGTAGTTGATAGTACAAAACAAAGTGTGTTCGAGAGTTAAAAGTTCATGTTTTTTCGCAGACATGAAGGGATAGAAGAAGGCGTGAGTTCAGGAATAAAAAGGGGTCACAGAGAAATGTTTTCAGTGGCAAAACAATCTCAACTCTAGGTCTCTTGAGTGAATCACGTGGTCTTCATCAGCAGATTGAGTTTGTTTGGTTGACATAAATCTGTAGATCAAACTTTCATTTATTCATCTTTTTGGCAAAAAGACATTAACCCATAACGAAAACACAGTTTAACCATCCAAAAGATCCATCACCACTGCACAAACTGTGCACGAAGACTGCAGGAAACGGTCATAGGTTCTGAAGTTCAACATCAAGGTAACCCCAAGTGACATGACATAAAGGCTTCAACACAATAATATGAAGACAATATAGAAAGACACAAATAAGCAACTAAGTGAAATATGTGTTGAAAGTGATTTATCATCTGCTGAGGTCAAAAGAAAACTGACAGGAATTTAATCTTTTATTTTCCCTACAAGAGACTGTAGAGTTAAAGATCACAGGATACAAGAAAATACACATTTTTAATAAAAATCAAGTTCTGTTGGATTTCAATCATGATTGTGTAAATTTTTTTACATGGCCAAAGCAAAAATGAGTCCAGAGTATTTGGATGTTTAGGGCAATTAATCCACCTACTATTACTCGAAATGATAAAGCAAATAGAAATTGTTTATTTTTATTATTTTTTTTGAAAATGTATCAACAATTACCCAACTGCTAGGATAATATACACAATTTATTTTTTTTAAAAATGCAAATTTATTAAAAGTGTACAATGTACTCTATTATCTCTGTCAGTTATTGTGCCTAGAATGAATTACCAAATCATCTAATGATCATTTCACCATCACTCAAACATTTTTTATACATTTTAAGACACAATACAGTGAAAGTGGTTTGAATCCTTCCAGAATCTACTATATCATGTATTAATATATAGTTTGTTTATACTGTATACCCATACTCTTATCACCTGTGAATAAACCTAACTTATTGAACATCGTTATCTTCAGCAGTACCTCAGTGTCTGTCACCTCTACAGGAACTTTTTGAAATGGCCCTTTTTTTTTTAAACTGACTAATGTCTTATCAAGCCTTTGACTCAGAGGTTCACAGGGTCAGAAAAACATTTTGTTCGTACCATCCATTTACGGTAAAAAACACAAATGGTAAACTTGGCGATGGGAGGTTTCTGTCAGTTGCCGGCAACGTGTTTATTTGTTTGACCTGAGCTGTGTTCTCTATTAACGGCCCGCAGAGGAAGTCAGGGTCCTGCGGCCTTCTGCCTCCTGGGGAACACAGAGGAGATGTCCAGCTGTTTATCATTAAAGGGTCAATCTGTCAACATGACCTGATCAAATAACTATAACACATTTTGGCAGCTGCATACTTATGTGTCTACTAATGTGTGTGTGTGTGTGTGTGTGTGTGCGTGTGCGTGTGTGTGTGTACCTAGGCATTTGTCCTACAGTTGCATAAAACTGGAGGACAAATGCCCAGGTACACACATTTGTGGCAGGACATCGAGAAGCTTGTTATGAAACCACGTTTTATTTCAATTCAGTGAACCTGTAATCATGTGACTATCACCCTCAGGTTAGGAGCATGTCCTATCCTGTCACACCTGTGTGTCCGATGTCACCTGCATGTTAGTGTGCTCTTGCCACCTACGCTTACAGAGTGGTATTACATTCAAGTCAAGAATTATTTATGAGTCTTTGATGGTCTCTCTCTGTTGCTCTGATGCAGCAATATTTCCCACCCTTGACCTGGGTGGCTAGTTTTGTTATAACTCATATAATTTGCATGTTTTCAATTGACTTGATTTATTGCACGTGTGTTTTTCTTTTTTAACCCTTCAGATTATTCAGTGAGGCACGCATTGTGTTTCCAAAAAGAGAATGGCGACTCAGGAGAGTTATAAGAGTAACTGGCACAGCTGACCGTGACCTAATGGCACATTTGGTTGAGTCAGTCTTCAAATATGCATCAGCTTTAGAGATGCAGACAGAACTGCAAAGCCCAGAAAGTTAGGCTGGGCACACAGTCCATCTGCCAGCCTGGACGGTTGAGACCTGTTCGGGTATCTCTGGAGAGGCGCACAAGTCTCCAGTGGTCTTGTTTTGCAGACCAGAGATCTTGTGAACTGTGAGGGGTTTCCACTACCACTGTCCAGAGTGTACCAGTTGTAAGTCTGCCAGGCCCTACCAGCACTATCAACGTTAGTTTTTTCCAGTGCCGACCTCAGTGCTTGGTGTCAGTGAAGGTGAACCTGAGCTCTAGGCCAGGGTCATTAGGCCTACCTTACACCATATAACTGCAATGTTGCTGGTTCAGCACTAAGGAAAAACCTTCCTCGGTTTATCATGGAATGGCCTCAAACATCACAACATGTGAATCACTGACTGGACAAAGGATGCCAGGAGTGGGTCCTTCCAGTGACCGGACACACAGCTGAAGACTGTATTTGGATGCATCACTCCAGCTGAAAGAGAAGATCTGGTTTCCTTGGGAGGTGCCATTGCTTGCCATTGAGCATTTTTAGAAACCCTGGCTGGTTACGGTCTACTGGCAGTTGTTTATGGCTTCTCTGTTGAACTACAGCATCACAAGAGGGCTGGCCAAGCATGAGCTAAAGCATCCTGTCACAGAAGACTGGTCCTCTCCATTAGCACCAGAGGAAACAGTGCATTGACATTTCTGAGACATCCATCTAAGCTATGACATATTGTCTCCAAATCAATCCAACTACCTGTGGGAGGAGTCTCCAATCTCCCTGCTGTAGCACTTGGCAGGACAGCCACACTGTTCTAAGCTCCTGGGAGACATATAGCCCTGATGCTGAGAAAATGGGGAAATGTCCATTGTAAGGACCTGCTGTGACCCTACCTGAATGAAGAACCAGGTTTAATGTACTGCAGAGTGAAGAACATGATGGAAGAGGGAACTAGACGGCCAGAGAGACAGGGAAGGAGCGTCACGCCATACATGCACAAACGAAGAGACGGACAAGGACACATGAAGACACAAGAAAAGGGCAATGCAAGGAAACACAAGCTGACATAAATATTTTTAGATTTGTGCTCACTTGCTACTTCTTTCTACTTCTTCTTCTCTTTTTTGCATTTATAGTCTAATATACTCTACTAACTACTTTGTGGTTTGTATGTATCATTGTATGTGTCATTCTGGTGTCTTCCACATTAGGGAATTTTTAAGTAACATGTTGCCACATAAATAGTTCACATAAATGTATCTTTGGCATATAAAGGATACAATACAATGTAAAAACAGCTTTCCCCTCTCTGGATAATATCACACATGCTGTGTGTTGACTCATCCGTGTACCTTAACAGTGCAAACCTTGATATGTTTGTTCCCTCAGCCTCTTCAACAACTGGCACAGATTCAATATTGCCATCTTGTTTGGCTTTTTCACAAGTGTTGAACTCAAAGCCTTTGACGGAGAGATAGAGCACACAAAAACACTGCCAAGTGTTATAACACAGGCAGGAGTAACTTTACCTCTGGTTTCTCAATCACACTCTTTGCTTTGGAGAGCTGCCAAGTGTCATTCACCTGAAGTGTGTGTAGAGATGAACTCAAAACAAGTGTCATGTGTTGGTTTTGTGGGCACAGGGATGTGAAGAAGGGGTAGATCAGAGAGATGGTAGAATTAACAAACACTTTATCCCCTACCGTAACCCCTAACCCTATGTCCCATAGTCCAAACAGTAGTGGAGAAAACATTTTATTTATTTATTTGTTCTTCTACAAAAAACACAAATTTAAAGATTGTTTGAAATTAAAAACCAGACACAATTTAAGATGTTGAGAGATTTTGTAACTGATTGGCCAGTACTTTTTTCCTTATTTCCAATATAGGTGGCATTTAAAGGAATAGTTCAACATTTCGGGGAATACTATATAATATGAGAAATTAGGGTTTTAAGTTAGGGAAGAATGTAAGATGGGATTTGTTTTTGTGAGTTATTTTGTAGAATGATCTTATGATTCTGAGGTTTAGTAAGAAAATTGGTATAATATAATTAATGATAACTATCTGTATTCCATTGCTTCATTTAAAATGAGAATTATATGTGATGGTACAGCTTGCTTGTAATGTAAGTCGTAGTTAAGACTGGTCGAGTGATACGACGTGAAACAGTGCAGAGATCGATCATGTTCGCTGTCAGTGCTCAGTTGTCCCGATCTAATTCAATCCCATACATCTGTTCTGTCATTTGTATGATGCCTATAATGTTCAGTTTTTATTTTTTGATGTCATCTTTTTTATTAACATGAAAAGTACTGACGTTGTGCTGGACTGCATTAAACGGAGGACCTTTGTGTATGTTAACAGGAAGTAAAAAACATTAGCAGGCCGTCTTACTGATTGGTGCTCAGTTATGTAACATCACATTTTTATAAATGAGACCTGATCACTTAAAACCTGTAAAAAAGAGTTCAGAAACTCAAAGAAACACGTAAATAACCAGTATTAACACTGGGAACTTCAATTAAAACATTTATTTAAGGTTGGACTGGATCATTTGAAACGTTTTTCCACAAGGTAATAAATAAGTTAACACCGCACAGGATGGAGCCAGCAGCCATCCGTCATGCTGGGTGTGTTGTTGACTGGTCTTCTGTTGGCTGAATATATCAGCACAAAACACACGTGGGATAGGTATGTGACTGTTTTTCCCAGCTAGAACCCATGGGGCACTTTGAGAGGTAGGCTTGTTTTGTCCAAAGATGAACTGCAATGTTCTGCAAATGTTACAAACACAAATGACAACAACAACAAGCAACATCTTGGGGAGTTTGGATAGTGCTCTTTTTAGCTCATTGTCAAAGGTCAAAGTACTTACTGACCCTGGTCAGAGCTTTATACAATATTAAATGATGATCCTTTAAACTGATGTTTTGTACAAAAAAATCTAAACTGAAAAACTGAAAATAAACTGATAACTAAAATGAAAAATACTGTTGTAGATTAAGTAAAACACCTCACGATTGTGGGTTTATGTACTGGTGTTTCTTTGAAGTATTATCAGCAAAATACTTAAAAACTGTAGAAATACTGACCCAAGAAGACTGTTGCTATGACTGTTGTTACTCCATTGCAAGTTAAAGTCCTACATGCAAACTTGCATGAGTAAAAGTACAACCTTTTAGCAGCAAAATATGCAAAAAGTAGTCACAAGGCATGAAAACCTGCTCCTGTGACTGTTTGGGTAGTTGTATTCATTAAAAAAAATCATATACTAACATAAACTGTTTTAGGTCTTTGTTTAATATAGCTATTGATAATGCAAAAGACTGCATTTAACCCATCATGCTGCACTTGGTCCACATTTAAGTATCTATTCACCTAAGATGTATGTGCAGAGGGATGAAACACATATGGAGGAATCCCATGCAGTATAAACATGGGAAGAACATGAGACAGCCTCCACATAGTTCCTGCAGTTCCCTGTCAGTAATGATTTGTGTCAATTTAATCCAAGCCTTACACTAAAGTAACTTTCTTGAAAATAAGTATGATATATATCTTTCTCATGGAATTCCACCTAAAACTACATAGTGTGTGTACGGCCACTGTTTAGGATTTCAAACATTTGGCACCGCCCAGTGGTAGAATAGAACATTACACAATACATATTCTCAATAAACAATGATGACAACATTCCTAGATATTGAAGAACTGCATACATCACAAATACTTTGCAGATTTATGCAGTTTAATCTATAACAATGAATCATTTATTCATCATTTAAATTATTTCTTTTTCAATGTTGAAATTACAACATTGAACTGATAATGATTTCTAGTCAGCTGCATTGTCCCGCCTGCAATGAGTTCCATAAAAGTTCCATAAGATTCCAAGACTGTCTGCATTAAAAATGACTCTATTCTGTGAAATCCTTTAGACTCACCATTCCAGTAGAGGTCTCTTGTATTTTCATTTGCTCATTCATGCCACTTTTTTTATATCTTTATATTTTATATTTTTGAATCTTTTACTTAAATTTTATATTTCATGTTTATTGCTGTTTAGACCGGGATAAGACAGAAATGCTATTTCAATTCTCTGTATGTCCTGTACATATGGCAGTTGACTTGACTTGACTGGATGTGTCTTTGATTTATAGATGGTGCAGACCACCTCTGTACTCTGAGGCAGACCATAGACAGTATAAAATCGATGCAGTATCCGTGACGTCACCTACAGGTTTCTGAACAGTGTGGTGGCTCTGGTTGCCGCCATATTGGCAGTGCTACCATGTGTTTACGTTTGAATTACACCATGTGACTTAGAATGTAAACAAATCAGAGAAAAAGGGGCGGGGCAAATGGGACTGTGCAGATCAAAGCAAAAACACACAAGTCACATGTTCTGTCACATGCACTGTGACATCATCATCATCATCACTATATATAAGGCCACGGGCCTTCGGTCAGTCAGATCATTTCAGACCTTTCAAAACGTGAAACGACAGTGAGAAAGAGCGAGAAAAGACAATTTGCAAAAGACAAACAGCTGATACATAATACAACTGTTTGTCAGAGATCTACAACTGCAGCCTACAAGCATTACTTTGTGACTGACTCTACCAGTCAAAGAAAAAAATGCAGCGCTCGGGGAACCCCAGAGGTAACCAGAGCAGCGATGAAGACCAGACTGTACGCGGCTGCTCTTGTGAGACCAGCTGCCAACTCAAGCAAGAGTTGGAGGAAACAAAAGCACAGCTGAAGAGACAGGAATCCTTGAAAGAGATATTCATTAACATGGACAAAGAGATAAGACAAGAGCTAGACAGACTGAGGAACTACACCGATAACTTGCACGTGGAGTACGAGGAGCTGCAGGTGGCCCACATTATTAATGAGGAAAAGTTCACGGACGAACTCCAGGCAGAGAAGAACAAAAACGAGCTTCTCGAGCGGGAACTGGCACAGCTCCGGATTTCGTATGAAGCGCTCAGTGCAAGGTATAAAAATGTTGTTCCCAATGCTCCACTACAGGAGGAGAGAGAGCAAGAACAACTGGACGAGGTGAGTGTGTCACTCTGCGAGGTCAAACAGCAGGCTGATACCCTTAAGTCTGACCTCGGGAAGGAGCTTGAGCAAAAGAAACTCTTAACACTTTATGAGGAGCTCCAAGAGACACACAGACAAAGCAAGGACAAATTCTCTGCTGAGATTAATGCAGAGAAGAAAAAGACCAAATTTCTTAAGGAAGAACTGATCAAGATCCACAAGGTTACCGAGGAGTGTGAAAGCAAAGTCTTCACGGTCATACAGCAGGCCGACACCCTCCGGCGTGAACTGGAAAAGGAAATGAAGTCTCATGCAGTCTCAGTGTCAGAGGGCTTGCGTATAATCTACGACTTGAAGGAAGAGCAGGAAGCTGTCCGCCAAAAGATGGCGGAGGAGATCACTGTCCTGCAGCAAAATGCCCTTGAGAGCAACAGGGTTTTTGAGAAAAAGCTGGATGAGCTAAAAATTAAGCTCAGTGTTCAGGTCTCACTCAACCTGATGTTGTCCTCTGAGCTCAGGGCTGAGAGAGAGGCTCTCCAAAAAATCAAAAATCGTCATGACAACCATTCACCAAAGGAGGCTGAAGAACCTGAGGAGAAGCAGTGCGAGCAGCAGGTGATCATCAGTCCTGCACTGGCATTCGAACCACCAAAGGAGGCTTTGGATGCTGAGAAGCAGTGCGACCAGCAGGCGACCATCAGTCCTGCACTGGTCCTTGAATCCCAGAAAGAGGCTCAGGGAAATTTTCTAGGCAGGAGAGAACAACCACCTTCTGTCTGGAAGAAAACCCGTCACTTTGTGGGGTTGAGGAAACCAGAGACGTGGAAGAGGAAGTCCCTGGTGGTGACTGAAGTCCCTGAGGAGGAGCAGTGCGAGCAGCAGGCGATCATCAGTCCTGCACTGGCACTCGAACCTCCGAAGGAGGCTGAGGACGCAGAGAAGCAGTGCAACCAGCAGGCGACCATGAGTCCTGCACTGGTCCTCGAATCCCAGGGAGAGGCTCAGGGATATTTTCTAGGCAGGAGAGAACGACCACCGTCTGTCTGGAAGAAAACCCGTCACTTTGTGGGGTTGAGAAAACCAGAGACATGGAAGAGCAAGTCCCTGGTGGTGACTGAAGTCCCTAAGGAGGGGCAGTGCGAGCAGCAGGCGATCATCAGTCCTGCACTGGCACTCGAACCTCCGAAGGAGGCTGAGGACGCAGAGAATCAGTGCAACCAGCAGGCGACCATGAGTCCTGCACTGGTCCTTGAATCCCAGGGAGAGGCTCAGGGATATTTTCTAGGCAGGAGAGAACAACCACCGTCTGTCTGGAAGAAAACCCGTCACTTTGTGGGGTTGAGGAAACCAGAGACATGGAAGAGGAAGTCCCTGGTGGTGACTGAAGTCCCTGAGGAGGAGCAGTGCGAGCAGCAGGCGATCATCAGTCCTGCACTGGCACTCGAACCTCCGAAGGAGGCTGAGGACGCAGAGAAGCAGTGCAACCAGCAGGCGGCCATCAGTCCTGCACTGGTCCTCGAATCCCAGGGAGAGGCTCAGGGATATTTTCTAGGCAGGAGAGAACGACCACCTTCTGTTTGGAAGAAAACCCGTCACTTTCTGGGGTTGAGGAAACCAGAGACATGGAAGAGGAAGTCCCTGGTTGAGATTGAAGTCCCTGAGGAGGAGCAGTGCGAGCAGCAGGCGACAATCAGTCCTGCACTGGCACTCGAACCTCCGAAGGAGGCTGAGGACGCTGAGAATCAGTGCGACCAGCAGACGACCCTCAGTCCTGCAATGGTCCTCGAATCCCAGAGAGAGGCTCAGGTAAATTTTCTAGGCAGGAGAGAACAACCACCGTCTGTCTGGAAGAAAACCCGTCACTTTGTGGGGTTGAGGAAACCAGAGACGTGGAAGAGGAAGTCCCTGGTGGAGACTGAAGTCCCTGAGGAGGAGCAGTGCGAGCAGCAGGCGACAATCAGTCCTGCACTGGCACTCGAACCTCCGAAGGAGGCTGAGGACACAGAGAATCAGTGCGACCAGCAGACGACCATGAGTCCAGCACTGGCCCTTGAATCCCAGGGAGAGGCTCAGGGAAATTTTCTAGGCAGGAGAGAACGACCACCTTCTGTCTGGAGGAGAACCCGCCACTTTGTGGGGTTGAGGAAACCAGAGAGCTGGAAGAGGAGGGAGGACGAGGAGGGAAGATAAGATCAAGTTTTGTGGGTTTTTCTCCAGGTGCTCTGGTTTCCCACACATCCAAAGACGGAAAAAAAAGTCCCCGACATCAACATTCACCAAAAGCAAAAAAAAAAAAGTTCAGATATTATGTGTTTTGTGGGTTTTTCTCCAGGTGCTCTGGTTTCCCACACGTCCAAAGACGAAAAAAAAAAGTCCCCTACATAAACATTCACCAAAAGCAAAAAAAAAAAGAAGATATTCAGATATTGTTTGTTTGTTATATTTCATAGTTTTTGTAGTTGCACAGTTCTTGGGCCTCTCTCTGTGTCTTATTCTGATTTAAGATGACATTACAGGAGCATGTCTCCTAAAATTATCTCAGGATTTGAATTCAGTTGATAATATCCTAACTGAATATAAAAATATAATATTTATTCAAATATTTAATTCTTTCTGCAATTAACTGTTTATGCTAAATTCAATTTGTCAGTCATAGTCAATGGCAACTGAGAATTCAGGGATTCATGCATTCGTTCTTTAAGCTACATTACAACCAGTTCACCCATTAACAATAAAAACTTAAAATATGAAAAGAATACGTAGAATACCGCAGAAACTTACATATGAGACCTTCAAAACTATAGCTGTGGTGTTTAAAAGTGGGGCTGTAGTAGAGAAGTAGTGCTATGCACTGCTTGTGGACAGGATCAGCAGAAAAATATATTTTTGTCACATAAAAAAAAAAGAAAAAAAATCAATATCTGTTCAAGTGTACACCATATTAAGAATATATTCATGCTTAACCTTGCTGTCAGACAACCTTTTAACTAGGTGCTAACTTTAGAACTTCCAGCAGCTGTCTGACATCAAGGCAAATATTTCAAGTAATCATTGAGGGATGACAGACCTCGTGGTAAAGACAACTTTCCCAGCATATTAACATGACATGTTTGGTATCAATTAGTGATAGGAATTCAGGCATTCATATTGAGAGCGCCTCTAATTCTCCTTGGCCAAGCGTCATTAAATAATACAGCATAAGACATCAGTGTTGTGGAGAAATTGCTGAAGTCAAAGGTCAATGGTGAGGTCAGGAAGGAAGAAAGTGTTCAGGAGCCTCTGATGTCTTGTGCTGTATTATTTATTTGGCCAAGGAGAGTTAGAGACACTCTCAAAGTACATCAGAAGTGCCTGAGTCGGTCGCACATTCTGCCCAACTCATGCTGGTGGATAGACTTTAAACCCCAAGATAACACCACAAATAGTATACGCCCAGAATTAAGTAAAAGAGAATGCTTTTACCAAGGATGGTGTCTTCGTAAACATAATTTAGTCACATTAGACACAGATGTCTTTTTACGCAGATTGAAATGTCAATGGCAAGCTATCTATTATGTCACAACAGTGTTGAGATAGGATGGCACCTACTTTTGCCAGTCAAAGACAAACAACTAATACTGCTGAGGACCTCAAGGCCCACACATGACCTCGTGTAACCTTGAGTAATGTGTCTGTATGTTTGTGCTTTTATTATATTCCTTTTAAAAGTATATTATTATATTAGTATATTATAATAATATTAGTATATTAGTATGTGTCACTCAGAACACTACGAGAATAGAAAATAACAATCAGAGGGTCATAAACACTTTCTTCCTTCCTGACCTCACCATTGACCTTTGACTTCAGCAATTTCTCCACAACACTTAATACTGATGGTTCAGCTAGCAGACCGTAAGACAACATACACCTGGCTAGTGTAAATTATCTACCTAGTAAATTATTGGGAAGTTGTAGAAGCAGACTAAAATTTTTTAGAGCTGCAGCCAAGTCATAAATAACAGTCAAAATACTCATATCCATGTTTTCTAATATTTCTAAACACTGTTTTTATTGGAGGATCCTTAAAACAGCTGTTATATTGCTAGTTTCAGAGTCCATGTCAATCTCACACAGGGGTCTGTCCAGAGTAGTTGGAAAATTGTTTCTGAAAATGTGATTTCTAACCAATTTCCTTTCATGTGTTGGGATGGCAGCAGAAATCTTTATAGATGGGTATCTCAGGGCAATTGAAACCTAGAATGAGGTAAGTGAGAGGTGTGTTTATGAAGTCATTCTCTGAGGTGAGACAAGGCTGATCTTGCAGCAGCTAAAATCAGCATGTTACTAGAAACATCAGCGGTGGCTGGTAGCAATCAAAACAGTTGACCATCAGCAGACTTATCTCAAGGTTTACAGAAAATAAAATAAGAATCATTGTGTTTTGGCAACTTCAGGATGAGCCTTTTATCTCCAAGACATTGCAGGTCCACCATGTCACTATGTTTCTACAGTATTTCAGAACTCAACACCGGCTACAGCTTTGGCCTTTTGCATTTTTCCTGCCCACTGTTTCACTTTTTTTCATTCATGCCGAAAAATTACCAACCATTACAGAAACTGTCTAACTCTACTATTGTCTGTTTAGTTTTCTGTCGCATTGTTATTGTTCAAATTAGTTGTTCATGTTGTTGTAAATGTTCAGTTAAACAGTTAAACGCTGTTCATTGGCAATGCTAAAACTAAACACACTTCTGACGACATGTCTATGGTGTACCAGTCCCCAGATAACTGAAATAACAAAAAATAGGGGAAGTCGTCATTTAGTAAGTCATTTTTCTTCTTTATTTGATTGGACAATAGAAAGAGAAGATAAAGGCAGGAGAGAGGGTGGATGACACGCAGCTCAGACTAGATGTGAAGCCAGGCCACTGGCTTAAGACTTTAATATATATATTTGCTCTAGCAGATCATTTTCTGATGCAGTCCGTCAGGTTTTTATATACAGAGCTCATTTTCTCAGCATCTTCTAAAGTCGAATCTTCAGCTGACTTACAGTTCTCATAATCTGCACAGAGAACAGAAGGGGAAATCAGAAAAAGAAAATTCAAATCATGGTAAACCATAGCTAAGAGCCAACCATAGCTGTGCAGAGAGGAAATGGTAGATACAGTGCCACTATCGTGGCATTAACAACAGCTTCTTTTAATAGCTCTGCTTTAAAGATAGTCAAATATAATTTTTTATCAAATCAACATTTTTTTCAAGAAAAAGATGGTAACATGCTATTGTTTTTATCAGTACTGACTTCATACAAAATCTAACTCACAAAGTAATTATATTGTATATGATTTTTCAAATCTCACCATGATCCATCTTCAGGAGCTCCACTTTGTTCCAGCCAAGACACTCTACCTGTGCTTCAAACTCGTTCAGCTCAGCAGGAGTGACACCATTCCTCCTACCTGGTGAAGAGGTCATATATTTGAGATGAAAGCCCTGATGATATTCCACAGGGTACACCAGTTTAACCAACACAACTCCAAACTCACACAATTCCTTTATCTACTGTCTCAAAATAAAATTAAACATACATATTAGTTATAGTGGTTAGATAAGAATGTTTTTTACTTCACTACATAAATGTACAGATGTTTCTCTGTATTATATTTTAGTTTTATAACTTCCTCCAACCAACTTTTTATCTTACTCAAGAGCACAAGTGTGTTCATGTGGTCACCCCTCTTTAGAACGATGCAGTCAGGACAGCCACTTTGCAACAGGACAATTAAGTCATCACTTGGGACGTCTGTTGGAAGCATTAGAAGAGTGTGCATGGTATTAATACGTTAAATAGTTTACATTAAAACTACACCATTTTAACACTACATCTGTATGAAAATATAACAAACTGAAATTATAATTAGTAATACCATCACACTGGCACTACAGTCAACACTTAATAGTTACACTAATACAGATACAGTATTAGTCAAAAGTCGTAGATTAACAATGAAGAAATCATAATTAGGAAATAACACATATGGACTCGTGGTAAACAGAAGAAGGAGTAATTAACAACAATTTCTAGCAACATGTAATACGGACAGGAGACTGATTGAGTGCTAGATCAGATGACCTGGTCTCCACAATCCCTCAATTCTGAGATAGTTTGGGATGAGTTGGATTTCAGAGTGAAAGAAAAGCAGATGAATACCTCATGAAGCTGATTCAAGAGTCTACAAACCAACCAAAAGTTATCAAAAGCAAAGCTTATGAATAGCTTTGATTTCATTCTAGTATGTATTTTATCTTTTACTCCTTTCTGTCCTCGTGCTCAGTAAATGATTATCATATTTTAAAAGTTTATAGAGATCAGAAAAAGAAACACAATTAAAGACCAGGGCATACAGTATTTTAAGCAATACTCTTACTGTTGCTGCCAAACGAAGACAATGTTTTGTTATAGAAAAACTGTCCCTGTATCTCGGTGCAATATCCATTCCTGTCAATGATTAAAAAAAAGGTTAAACAATTATACAGAACATGGAGATATATTGATTTTACTTATAAAGATTCATGCCAACATATTATCCACAATTATAAGCAGAAAGATTACTCACATTTTAAGCTTTAAGTTGAAGGTGCTGTTCGTTGTGTTCTTAAACGTAAGATCTATTGAAACACTTGGCCAAAAACCAGAAGTCAGTAATGTTTTAATCAAACAGGGATCCAAGGACATGGCTATGTAGTACCATCTGCCTGACAACTGAAACAAATTAAGAATTAACAGTTGAACAATGGTCTCACAAAAAAAATATTATTATAAATAACAATAACAATAATAATAATAATAATAATTTAGGAAAGAGACTTACATCTGGACCATTGTCCACTGGCTGCAGCAGCCGCTCACAGAGCAGTGGCACAGGCTGGCATACTGAGATGAGACTCAGCACAACAACAGCAACAACCCAAGTTTTCATCATGGCTGTCAAAACATGCTTCTTTCTTTTCACCTCAGGTCTATCTTATATTGATATTAGTAACCAATTAGGTGTTTGCCAAATCCTCCCACCCCTGTCTGAGTGGGTACAATGCCCAAGCCTTGATGTTTGATTGCCAAACACTCAGCTATGCAAACAGATCCTAAAGTAGAGTAAAGGGACTAACTTAGGCTGAGAACTACACCCTGAACAGGTGGTTAGTCTATCACTAGCCAGGCTACCTACCTACCTACCTTGCTTTCCTAATTTGCTGAAATGTAAAAGAAAATGTGAATTTGTCTTGGCTTTCATCCACTACCATTATTGAAACTGAGATAAAGAGTTTCTCTAGTCAGGAGCTATTAAATTATTGCAAAGACGAAGGCACAACAAACTGGTATAATTCAGAGTGCCAGTCAGACCTCATATGGTTTAAAACCACATCACTCCACACAGATCCGATGTTTACATCTTTGATATTATAATCTCTTCAGTGAAGTGGGAGCTTGAATGGAAGTTTGTGACTTGTTTGTTAAGTCTGTTTCCATTTGTCACATTTTGCTTTTATCAACACGTCAAGTTTCAACATCAGCTGTCGAGTATTTTTAAAAGCATTTTCTGCTTTTCCATTCAGCTATTCAAAACTTAAAAATGTGCATAAGAACAACTGGATGGAAAAAAAACATGATATGACATTATGATGGCAGGTTTCACCAGTTGTAGCTAGCAAGCTACCTAAGCTATAATGTTAGCTCCATGAGTTGGTTATATGGGGTTTAAATGTGCACTTGATAGCTAGATAATCTATTGCTAAACAACTGCGGGTAAAGCTGCATGTTCCTGACAAAAAGTCAGTAACCATGCACAAGTTAATTATCCATGCACCAGACAAAAGACATTGTTATTTTGTGTGGAGTTAGTCCTTGTAACCTTGTAAAAAATGGTGAGAATTCTCAGAAATGCAAGTTATCTATCTAGTTAACTTTTTTCACATCAGTCAAATTATGTAGATTTAAAGGTTTTTTTGTTTTTTTTTTTATCTCTGGTCTGTCTCAGTCTTAAAGACTTAAGACAAGTACAAGAGATAGACCTGCTAACACTCTCTCTAGTATTATCTCCCGACACCCTCCCATTTCGTTGTTTCTCCTGAAGCACTCAGTAAGTTACATAACCCTGATGCCCTTTATTACCCTTTATTTTTTTAATCCATATAATTTTAACCCACACCTCACTGTCACCTGGCAACCCACAACCCGATTCAATTTGTAGACACAAAATAAAACCCTGTGCACTTTAAAACCTATTATGACTTTGTTTGAAATAAAAAAAAAAAAAAACAAGAAATCCAAAACACACAGTGGTTGAGGATTATTATAATTCAAGCTGATAACCATAAAATTAACTTAACATTGCCTTTTCATATTGTTGAATTATCAGGGACACGTGTGTGTCTGTGTTGAGAAATGTTGACATCATTAAAACAAAACTTTAACAGTGGGGAAAATACTACAAAAAAATTCTAAAACTGAAATTAAACTAGTAACTCATGGTATTACAAAAAAAAAGCAGTAGGGTAAATGTACATGCAGAAAGTAAATACAGACGTATTATCAGCAAAATACTGACCCAATGAATGTACTAGGTCAAGGCAAAGTAGTCAAGGCAAGAAAACTTGCTCCTGTGAGTATTTTAAATCATTCAGTGCTTTGACACTCATTACAGTAATATTTAGATTCATACTACAGATATATAAGTGACACGTTATCATTTATTTCTTGTCTGTACCATAACATATAATTTCTTAGTGTTTGAAGGAATATTGCATTTTGCCTGCAGATTTCTTCATTGAAAACAACAGATTTTCTTCACATTTTTCACTTTATGAAAAAACAAGTGAAAAACAGCAGTTTAAGTAATATTGTTCTTTTATAATTTTCTTAGTGTTATGGAATTTTCCATCCTTAGGTTACACAGGGTCACATGAGGTCCTCGGCAGTAGCAATTGTTCTCAACACTGTAGTGACCAGGGTCAAAGAGAACTTATGTTGTCTTTATAGACATAACAGACACCTTGCCACTGACGTTTCATTAACATAAACAGACAACAGTGTCTCCAGACTAGAATGTACTGATGGTAACACTGGGGTAAAAACTCTGACTAATTCTGGGCGTATGGTATTTGTGGTGTTATCGTAGGGGTTGAAAGTCTGACCACCAGCATGAATAGTATATGAACAGTACCTTCACTATATATTGTTTACAGTGTATATTGTATTCATTCATTTTGATGGTGATAACATGATTCACCCACATAGGTGTTTCTGCTTGATGAGACTCCCTCCCATGACCGAAATCCCTATTATTTACTATGTTTACTATACATTATACATTAACTGACTGCCATAAGGGCCTTTTCAAGGTTGCAGTCAAAGTATGCCAATGTTTGAAAGGATGATGTGTTAAAGCACAACCCACAGCGGTATATAATCTTCAGGAGTGTTTTTATTTCTTGCATGTTTTCGTGTGAAAATATAATGTGATCGATCTTTCATGAAATCAAATAACAGTACTTGAAACTCAAGAGATATTGACAGTGCAACAATCAAGTCATTGTGCCATGATAAGTTGGTCTCACAGTATCAAAGACTCTTTGCTCCAGGTGAGACTTACTGAGGTTTCTTTTGCTAAAACAGTGTTCATGATACATAGCTTAGAAATGGTGGTTTCAGTCAAGAATAATCGATACAAAAGGTCAAATCACTGAGAAAGAAACACAAGAACATTGGAGTTCTCGATCAGTGTTATTTCTGCACTACAGGTGTTTCTTCATTCTTATGACCGTGACCTTAGCCAGCGTAACAATCCAAAATGGAGCCTGTGTTTCGGTGTGTGTCAGGACTTGGCTGAACCCCAGTTTCTTGTACAGGGCCACAGCAGCCGTCTGAGTGGAGCTGGTCTCCAGCTTCACCTCAGAGATACCTCGTTCCTTACAGAAGTCAACCACAGTCTGAGCCAACCTGAGGCCCAGGCCCATCCGTCTGCACGATGGTGAGATGATCATCCTAAACAGTTCTGCGTGTTTTTCCTTTCCGCTTTGTTTGGTCACTACAGCCACCATTCCCATGACCTGGGCTCTCCCATCAACCTCAGCCTCAGCCACCCAGAAAAAGTCATCAGGTTTGCTCAGATAGTTAGCAGGGATGTCCAGCATGTCTGTCTGGAGTTTCTCATTGACAAAACTGGCATATAGCTCATGACAGCAGTAATAGACAAGGCCAATCCAGATTCCTGGTAACATCACAGCCCCTAACACGGAGCCAAGGAGGTAGCCAACAACACAGAGAGCCAGAGTGAGGACGAGGTAGAAAGGGCTGCTCATAGCCCTGTAAAAGCATGGACCAATGTGCTCTCGGATGCCGATGCTGAACAGGTTGCACACTTCATCCTTGTCTGAGGGACGGTACCGGCGGATCATCAGCTGCATGACTAGGAGCTAGAGAAAAGTAAAACAAGTTATTCATGTTTGGGCATTAATCAGTTCATATACAGCGAGGCAGTACACAACAACAATAGGACTTAAGGCACTGAGGCACAGAATAAATTATATGAAGATCTCACCTTGTGCTTTGGGTATTTAGGCAAAGAAAAAAAAGAGAAATAAACCAAGAAAATTACCAAATATGAGCAAGTCAACAAAGTCTGGCGGGCTAAATGCTCTGCTCTTAAAACGCTCCCGGTGGGGTTTGAAGTCAAGTGCAGGATGGACCAAAACAGCGTCAGGACAAAGATGTGTCTGGTGAGGTTTTGGGGTAAGTTACTTGCAGTTTTCAACCACATGTAACAGACCCACTTCCAGTTACTATAAGAAGATATAGCCTATAGCATCTAGTTCAATTCACAGTGAATGTATATATTTTTAGAATAATTTAACACTAATATACTGTTTATACAGTAACCACAAACAATATTACTGTAAAAAAAATACAACATTTCAATGTACAATTACAATATGACAGTATATTAATCATCTTAAGTTCCTATAAGTTCAAAACAGCTTTGGTTACCCACCACAAAAATGCCGCAAAACTGTGTAATTTTATTTTTTATTTTATTATTTATTATTATCTTATTATTTATCTTATTATTTATAAGTTACAGTACAATGTCGTACCCTAGTCACAGTAATTACTTGTAATTTACCATTTTTACTGCATGTATTAAAGATTAAGCTACCCTGCACTACGTGATTATTTATGTTATTAGCTATTAGGTTTGTTCTGCTTTTTGGTCAACGATCTGAATGCTTCTTCCTCCACTGCTTGCTCACTTATTGTAAGTTATTTGCAGTTTTGCACCACATGTATCAGACCCACTGCCAGTTACTCGGAGATACAGCCTATGGCATCTAGTTCAATTCACAGTGTCTGCAGTAATATTTTTAAATGAATATAGCTGGAAATCACAGTAATATACTGTGTTTATACAGCAACCAGACACAATATTACTGTAAGAAAGTGACAATATGCATTATAATAATCATCTTAAGCTTCTTTACGTTCACAAGAACCTTTGCAAACAGTTGCCCACCACAAAATTGCTGCATAATTTTCCTGCCAAGTTACAGTACAGTGCTGTAACACATCACGGTAATTACTTGTAATTTACCCTTTTTACTGCATGTATTAAAGATTAAGCTGCCCTGCAGTAAAGTAGATCATCCATAATGAACATGCTACTTTTGCTTGTTGTACTTTATATTTTGAGGCCATCACACATTTGCACTTTTACTGAAGTGAAATTTGAAACATTTCTCTGTTATTAGCTATTAAGTTTGTTCTGCTTTTTGGTCCAAAGATATGAATGCTTCTTCCTTCACCGCTTGCTCACTTCACAAAAGTTATTTCAACCACATGTAACAGACCCACTGCCAGTTAACTATTACTGCATGCAGCCTATAGCTGACCTGTAGCCGGCTGATAACTAGCACAACAACCTGACACCAGCAGCTCCAACCGCTGACCTAACGTTTACGTTAAGCTAAGCTGGCTAACTAAACCTCCATACAGCCCGAAAGATTAACATTGTTTAGCATGTTATGTGCGCAGAAACCACTTTTAAAAGTCGCAATGATTTATTCACTAAACAGACTTAAACACAGCTGAACTCATTTCTCTGCTAGCTGCGTTAAAATAAAAGCATCACGTTACCAAAACAGTCGCTACCTTACGTTTCTCAGGCGAGCAGTGAAAGCAACGGCAGCACACACGGTCCAACTATCTGTTCAGCTGATGTGTGCAACTCGTTTAAAAGTTAACTTTTCGTTACAAAGAGGTCATATTTCAAGATGTTGGTTCGTTTTTTATGTCGGGTCGAAGTACGAAGCGAAGCGGACGAAAAAAAAAAAAAATAATAAAGATAACGCCACTCACTGCAGCGACGTTAATAACTGTGCGGCCACTTTTAACCTCTCACTGCTCCACCGTTCAACTTATGCGCAATTATAATCTTTTTAACCACTAATGTTTCCACAAACCTTCACTCCAGAAATCCCAGCCTCCGCTGCCTGTGATACCGGATGCAGTTTGGTCTACACACTAGCCTGTAGTGTTAACCTGGGGTGGACATCACTTCACAGGGGCAGTCAGCAGCCTCAGATCTGAACAAACACAGGCTTTAATGCAAAATGTAGCAGTCAGGTTTGAGGAATTGTGCACAATTTTATTCTTCCATACAAAAGACGCCAGCAATCATGTCCACGTTGTGCTCAATTAGTAGGTGGGATTTAGAATGAGATATATACTGAAGCTGTATCCATGAAATCACAGTAATTACTTGTCATTTTCCATTTTTACTCTATGAATTATAGATTAAGCCAGTGGTTCCCAAAGTAGGGCTTGGGACCCACAGGGTAGCTATAGCTATAATACTAGATAAACCATAGTAAAATTTAAAATAGAAGCCTTTCGATTTTCTTTGTCCCTCCTGACCCATGATGTGATTACAACAACAAATGAATGACATTAGCTGAGGGCAGTTAGCATCATGCTAAACATTAAGATGTGTATAAGCTCAGGATATTTTTGTCAAAATGAAATATTGGTAATTGACCAAATAAATTATATTATGGTTGTTAGATTATGTTATGTTATGTTCTTTTGTGGTGTTGTGCTTGTGTTTCGATAGGTCTCCTCCTCACCTCCAGGGATAGTGTGGGTTGCAAGTCCATGGCACATTTATTTTGGGGGTAGCAGAATGAAAAGTTTGGGAACCCTGAATGAAGCTACCCTGCAGTAATAGTAGTAGTAGTAGTAGTTCATTCATAATGAATAGGCTACCTCTACTTTTTGCCATTTGTAGTGTATTATTACTACAACTCATTTCCAGTGCATTATTGTACATTTACACAGTGTGTACTACATTAAAATATTGTCATTTTACACAGAAACTTTTTATGGCCATGCATTGGCCTATGTTTTTTTCTATAGAATTAAATAATACATGCAATTTTTGTAATTAATCATTTTTAGTGTATATTCACTATTTAGAGATAAATTCTTCAAAATTGCATATTATTACATTGTAACAAAACTTTAAAATAAAGATTGTTTATTTCATATTGTGATATATTTTACATTTTAAACAGAAATGTCAGTTTGTTTTGGTTGTATTGTTGAAACACCATCGAAAAAAAGTTTTATGCCTGTGGAAACTTTTGTTCCTCCACTAGGTGTCAGCAGTGCAATATAGTACCACACAGTATGGTGGAACACAAACAGCTTCTTTACAACATGTCCTTATACTCATACACTACATCTATCTATCTACTGAATTTGCCAACATTATAAAATGACACCGTGGACAATCAGGACGGATGACAAAATTATAAATAGATGGACCTCCTCTCCGCCATAGAGTCCTGGAAGAGGACCCACTATACCAGACCTGTGCAAACTGCTCCACAAAGGGCCGGTGTGGCTGCAGGTTTTTGTTCCAACCAAACAAGAGCACACACTTTGACCAATCAGCTGTCTGAAGACTGAGATCAGTTAATTAAATGAGTCAAGTCTGGTGTGCTGCTGCTTGGTTGGAAAGAAAACCTGCAGCCACACCGGCCCTTTGTGGAACAGTTGCCCAGGTCTGCACTATACAAACACCCAACAGACAAAGTTCAAGTGCACCATTCACACAGGTAAGGGAAAAGAACAGACACAGCACTGAGAGAGAGAGAAAGAGAGAAGAAGAAGAAGAAGAAGAGAGGGGGCTGAACGTCCTGGCAGGCGATCCAGACCTAAAAACATCTGGAATGAGGCAGCCATAGCGAGCAAAGCACCAGAACAAACATGAACTATAGTGCGAGTATTTCGATTCTGAAGTAGGGGAGGGGTGGATAGTAGAATAAATACTAAGTGCAGGTGTATTTAGATTTTTTTTAGGTGGAACACTGTTCAGCCCTGATATATTGACAGCAGCGGTCAGCATTCAAGGGGCAAAGGTCAATGTAGGTGCAGCTCATGCCACCTTCACTGGCCTGTCTGCGCTCCCGGAGGACTGCTGCCTCTGTCGGGTGGTTGAAGTGGAACTTACGCACTCCTCCCAAGGTGATCACCACCCGTTGAGCCAGTCAGCAGGATCTCTCAGTCTCTGAGCAGGCAGGCGCATCCTGGCAGCAGTTTGAACGTCACCGTGCCTCTGTGGTTTTCAGTCTCACAACTGTACATCATAATGTCATGTCATGTTTTTTTTCATCCAGTTGTTCTCATGCACATTTTTAAGTTTTGAATAGCTGAATGGAAATGCAGAAAATGCTTAAAAAAATACTCAATAGTTGATATTGCTGGATGTCCCTTTACTCTACTTTAGGATCTGTTTGCATAGCAGAGTGTTTGGCAATCAAACATCAAGGCTTGTATTGTGAGAAACAGCGAAACAGTGAGCACAAAAAATGCAAAAGGCCAAAGCTATAGCCGGTGTTGAGTTCTGAAATACTGTAGAAACATAGTGACATGGTGGACCTGCAATGTCTTTAGATATAAAAGGCTCATCCTGAGGTGACCAAAACACAATGATTCTCATTTTATTTTCTGTAAACCTTGAGATAAGTCTGCTGATGGTCAACTGTTTTGATGGTGTTGTTACCATCCACCCCTGATGTTTCTAGCAACATGCTGATTTTAGCTGCAAGATCAGCCTTGTCTCACCTCAGAGAATGACCTCATAAACATACCTCTCACTTACCTCATTCTAGGTTTCATTTGCCCTGAGATAGCCATCTATAAGATTTCTGCTGCCACCCCCAGGTCCCACATGAAAGGAAATTGGTTAGAAATCACATTTAATTCACAAGCAAATTATCTTTTCAGAAACAATGTCCCAACTACTCTGGACAGACCCCTGAGTGAGAGTGACATGATTATGTAAGGATATTATTTGAATCTAAATTCATAAACATTGTACACATAGTGAAGTTGTAACACCAGTAGAAGTTTAGGAACAGAAAGACAAATCATTTCTATATATTATATTACTGTTGTCTGTCAGGTATATGTTTAAAAAATTCTCACTTCCTGATGGACTTGAAAATCTGATTTTAATAGAACACATTTTGGGAAGTACATTTGTGTCCTGTTTCACTCAGAGACAGATGAGGATATTGAGCGATCGGGTACAGAGAGCATTTCACAGAGTTTAGTTTCAAGACGGAAATGAAATATATAAATGTTTAGTTCATGCTGGAAAGGAAGTAAACAGACAAGTAATTTATGTTCTGAACAAACTGAAAAACCAAATAGAGCTTCATGGAAATGTTTCGTGGTTAGCCACGTGTTCTCACAACTAATCATAGAAAAGCAACATAACTAATAAACTAAAGGAACATGTGACCAACCAAATAAAATACACAGTGAAGAGTCAAAGAAGATGCATATTTTATGTTGTACACCAATATCCCTGTATAGTCATATAGCTATTAAGAACAAACACACACAGAAACAAAGAAATAAATTCCTTCACTCTTTTTTGACATTATTAATGTTACTGCTGAGATTATTGTCTGTTGTCTGGCTTGTCTGAGATTCTTGATTTTCTTCTCCGCATGTAATACGCCGTCTCCAGATCTTCATGTAAGCTGACCTAATCTTCTGTATTTTGAACGCGTACACAATCGGGTTTATGGCTGAGTTAGCATGAGAGAGCAGGATGCCAACGTAAAAAGCTATTTCTGGTACAACATTCGGTCCACCAAAGTAAGAAATGCTGTTCATTATGTGGAGAGGGAGCCAGGACAGGGCGAACAGAGCCAAGACCAGAAACAGAGATCCTGCCAGCTTCTTCTCTTTCCTTAGGTAGTTCTGAGACTGATTTTGGACACAGTTGCCTGGTCTCTCGCGGAGGTTTCCTTGAATAGAATAGAAAATACATCCGTACAGTATAGTCATCCCCAACAGAGGGATGAGGCTGCAGAGGAAAAAACTGAAGTAAACCAGGTACGACATGGGGATCACTGCTATGAACTGGCAGACAATAGTGGAGTTGACAGAGTTAGACAAGGTGTCTTGTCTGTACCATCCAAGCATGGGAGCAAAGCTCAGTGGTATTGCAACAAGCCAACATGCTGCTACCGCAATCCTAGAATGGCTCCGTGTAACAGTCCTTTTGTACCTACAGGGAAACAGAAACATTTATTTATGTGTGTGTGTTCTGACCACAGTGGCACAGAATCTAATCTAGTCATTGTGGTGACGAAAATCAAAGCCTTTTTGTAGAGCAAGCCATGGTTGGTGTGATAAAATGTAAAGCTCATGGCCATGCATATAGTTATAGCATGGTGCACAATGAATAGATTCAGCAAGCATTATTATGTCTGAATAATTTTACCTGAGAGGGATGTACACTCGGAGGAATCGATCCACTGCAATAGCCACCAGAGACAAAATTGAGACCAGGGTCAACAGGATGATCGTGCAGCTGATGAAGAGACAGCCGTAGAAAGAAGTCCTCACTCGTCCGTCCACCAGCACAGCCAGTGGAATGGCCACGATGCCAACCATGAAGTCAGCCACAGCCAGAGAGACAATAAGGCAGAAGGTAGGCTGTTGAAGGCATTTACTGGTCCACAAAGCCAGAATAACCAGCATATTACCAAGACAACAGCTCACAGCAATGAGCACCTCCAATACGGTGTAAAGCACTTCACCCACATCCATTGTACTTCCTATACAGCAAATGTTTGAGTCAGAGCCTGAATGTTCTGTTATGAAATCTTTGAGGAAGTTGTCAGCCTTCGTGCAGTTTTTTTCTTTAATCATACATATATGGTATAGTTACAGGTCTGACAAAAAAATTAGGCCTAAAGGTGAATCTAGTGGTTTATGTTAGTTGTTTGCTAGCTAACAAAACATAGAAAGCCACAAAGCCACATCCTGAGCTAGCTTTATGCCTCCACAAAGAACTGCTTGGACTAATGCAGCTGATGTGTTCATGCAGATTATGTGGTACACTGCAAATTCAGGTTCACCATTTAGTTTCAAATTGCATTTCTGCTTACTGAGGTTTCCTCTTTATACCAAAAAAAAAATGTTTAAAAAAATGCACATAGACCTCTCCAAAATAGCAGCTTACCATGTGTTATGTTGGTTTTTGAGAGAAATTCATGTTTTTTATAAGTTTTATAATAGTGAATAAATTACACTAATGCTTTATAGATTACTTAAAAGCCTGCGTTAAGAACAACGTTTGGATTTCCAAATGTGAAAAATCTCTCTGGCTGATGTTAATCCTTCTCCTCCACAACACTTACTCTTTAATCCAACAAGAAGACTTCACAAATGAATTCTTGACCACTTGTCCCTTTTGAAAATATTTATTAATGATTTATACAGTGGCCTGGAGAGCTCAGCACACTGCAACATGCTCCAAATGTCGAAACACGCTGCAAATAGTGTGCTGCAAGGATGGCCGACTCAGAAGTTAGCATCACCCTAGATTCGTCTAAAAAAAAACAGCAATGAAATTGAAAGGAAACATTTGTGAAGCACTTTTGAAATTAAAAATTAATGTTAAAATTACTGTTACTCAGACATAATAACTAGGTTCATCAGTTCAACATCAGGATCAACAAATACATTGTAGTCTGTTATGAACGTTGAAGTGACTACCAGTGAAACTTTTCATCCTTATCGATATATTTTTAGCCATGGGAGTTTAGAAAGTTATTCTATATGAACAGTATAAGAGAAGACAATACAGCTCTTTGATTTGACACGCTCGTGTTATACAGCGCCATCTTGTGGCCACAGCTGTCAAAGCAGCTTCTTTAATAATTTCATAACTGAAAAATACTTACTGCACGACAAGGGGAGAGAGTATGGTGACTCATCCTGCCTGCCATTCCAAAAACGTCGCCTCTCAGCCTTGGTGAGCACCAATTGTCGACTGGTGATGGCGGCGGTCGTGGTGGTGAGGGTCAGCATAAGCATAAGTGATTCATGCACAGACCTGACCCAATAATGGATTACACTGAACCGACTTCATTAACTTATCCCTGTATAGTCATATCACCATTGAGAACAAACACACAGAAACAAAGAAATTGCTTTACTCTTTTTTGACCATACTGTCAATATTGCCACTGAGATTATTGTCTGTCATCTGGCTTGTCTGAGATTCGTGAGCGACCAGGCAACTGGTCGCTCACGAAAGTTTCCTTGAATAGAATAGAAAATAGGGGGTGAGGGACGAGGCTGCAGAGGAAAAAACTGAAGTAAACCAGGTACGACATGGGGATCACTGCTATGAACAGGCAGACAATCCAGGAATGTCTGCGTGTAACAGAGCTTTTGTACCTACCGGGAAACATTTATTTATGTGTGTGTGTGTTCTGACCACAGTGGCACAGAATCTAATCTCGTCATTGTGGTGATGAAAATCAAAGCCTTTTTGTAGTTATTCAATATGAGCCACAACCATGGTGACAACAAACATGGGTTTGTAAAGAGTTTTTTTTGCATATATATAAGTTTCAGTGTAATTGAGTGAATCGTACTTTATCCACATTCTATGTACACAGACAAAACTTTGTTTGACATGTAAACATAAAAGATTACTGGAAACGTTAACGTTCAGGATTCCAGCTCATACGGGGGTGGATAAGTGATGCATGCTGATGTTAGGCAGGTATAATGTTTATCATGCCCATCATGTCAGGTAGGTGCTGAGGCTGATGGGAATGTTGTTTTGTAAGAATCTGGTCATAAATCAAATATTTGGACAAAGTGAACTTTTGACCTGATGACTGTACGACATAAAAAGCTGAGGGATTACCAAGGTTATGAAAAACTAAGGGATTATCAAAGTTATGAAAAGCTAAGGGATCACCAAAGTTATGACAATTCCTCCTGAGGGAGGCATGAATGTCTGTAGAAAATGTCATAGCGATCCATCTAGTGCCTGCTGACATATTTCAATCTCGACCATACTGGTGGTGGACTAAAAATATTCTATATGTTATAATACCAAGTAATTACTCTGCCTATGTCTTAATCTGAAATGCGTCACCTCTTCACCAGGTAGGAGAAAGCATGTCACTGCTGCTGAGCTGAAGGAGTTTGAGACACAGGCAGAGTGTCTGGGCTGGTCCAAACCGTGGGTCTTTCAGACAGATCATGGTAAGACTTGAAGGATACTTGTTATGTAGAGTAAAATGTCTTCACAGTATATACATGAAAACAAATACATACATATCTGCAGTGCATACCACTATGCAAAACAGACAGATTTTTCTAATCTCTTTTATTTGCCCCTTGCACAGAGTACAAAAACTGCCCGGCGCTTGATGATTTGGACGATATTCCTGACGAATTACCTGCCCTAATGTTAAAAAGACTGAAAACCACTTACACAATGCCCCTCATGTGTCTTGCACATGATGTTTTACAAACCCAGAAATCTGTCATGGATTGGATTGACGAACTTTGGTGAATGTGCTAGGTCATTGCAATAATAAACAGTGACTCACACCAGTTTTCGTGTTTATGTTAATCTTTTTTGAGATTTTTTTTTTTGAAACATGATTCGGAATGAGGAACCTCTACATTACAACACAGCTTTAACATCTTGAGTTACTTCATTAGTCCATTATTCAATTGTATAATAAATGCAGGTCACTTTACCTGAAGCGCTGTCCCCGTTTTGCTAACACCGTCAGCAAATGCGGAAAAGAGCTTGAAATACAGTTTCCAATGACATTAAAATGATAATGGATGTTCTTATTTAAAAAAAAAAAAACTTACTGGGACCCTTGAGCGTAGCAGAGCTATTATTGATGGTATTAGTAACGTCTGAGCTTTTCCTGCTATGTCAAGTCAAAATGTCTGCTGTGTCAAGGGCATATTTTGATGGAGAATGGCAGAGTAACACACACCCACCCTTTATTATCACCACTGAGCTGTCATCAGATTAGACTGGCTGTACTGGGCAGTTTAGGCCCGTTAAATATACAGTTCATATGACTTAATGTCTAATTAAACAGCTTACCTCTATGGCCTTGTTCCACAGCTCAGATTTGTTTAGCAAGTCAGTTAGAGCAAATTAATGAAGTGGGAATGGGGATCCAGTCTGATTGTCTGGAACACCATCACCTTTGATACCACACAACACTGCAACTACTGGACTGTTAGGGGGTCTGGGCCTCTGGACTCTATGTCCTATTCTTTATCCCCAATATTATCATTTTCTTATAACATGCCATGAAGAAAAGACAACAAATATATACATTACATAGACACACCCACATAACTTTCACTGATACAAGGTAGAATACAAATAAAATATCATACTTCCCAACATTATTTGCAATTTCCTTTCAGGTAAAGCCTCCATTTCCATCTTTCTCTTTGCCACTTGCCCTTAGCAATGTAATTTTGTCTTTCCAGACCAGGGCAATCCAAAAGCTCCCGTATCCACATCCTCGCAGCATGGTGCAGCCATACTCTCCCAACACAGTGCAATTCCCCACTGGCTTTTAGAAGTCCAAAGTCTGTATGTTTAGTCTGCTTCAATGACTGTTTTATACCAAGTACATATTAAAATGTCTGACAAACACTTTTACTCCAAGTTTCGGAGTACCTTTCTGATTCAAACATTTAAATTTCAAATATGGGATATTAGCAGATATATGACGAAGCCTGACAGGAACTACATTCTCTTTAACCATTTATATTGAAGTAATTTAAATTTGTATTAATTGTCTGATTCTGTGATACCTCCGTGCAATTTTTTAGATATTTTCCTGAGCTAGACTAATATCTATACTATCATATACTGCAATAAACACACATTAAAATGAACAGTAAACATCAAAAGTTAAAGTTACATGCAAATAAATTAATTAATGGCCTAAGCAATTTCTAGCCCTTGTAATATGAAATGATATTATACTTAGTGGTGCTTGTTTAATTCCTAAAAAAAACAACAACCCCTCAATCGATATTGTAGTTTAATAGTGCATATTCCCAAACTAATTTCCAATAAAGTGTAGCCTCTGGATTAGTTTGCCTGGTAACACTGCCCTGACAGCTGATTGGTTGCTGTTTTAGCAGAATTCATTTTATCTTGAATGAACACAAACATACAGTGTCGTTTCAGTAAAATCACTTTAACTCCATAGCAGGAAATCAACGGCGGCTGATCGTTAGCTTCATCTGTGGTTGCCTAGCAACGCCAACTCCGACTTGTAGCTACATGCCTGCGTCGCTTTCAGCGCTGAATGCTAATCATAATACAAAATGACGACGAATTAAAATAGCTAGCACAATGTTTTTTGTTTGTTTTAATATAATAACGAGGTAAACACATTTTATAAATTATATTAGGCGTTTAAACTTAAAACATACAAAATACAAGGACCGGCTTTAGGACCCGGCAGCGCGACAGCCACCAGACACCGGTTGATGAGACGGTCCACTCTGCATCACCCGTCTAATTACCCGTCAAAGAGCGGTGTTTCGCCCCGGACAGAGTAGTCGGAGGTGAATTTACTGGACGGTGAAGACAACACAATAACGAGAGCATTTATTTGCTGCCTTTGTCCGTCCGCGTCACCCCGCAGCGTGGAAAGAAGAGCCGCCGCTTAATCTCACCGGCGACAACCATGAGCCAGAGGTTCACCGTCTCCAAGAGCGACGGCGACCGGCGCCCCTCAGACATCCAGGGGGAGGTGAACCAGCTGTTTGAGGGAGACGAGCCCACGACCAGCGGCGGCGCGGAGGGGGATGATGCAGCCGGTACCGAGGTGGTGGTCGTGCTGAAAGGTAGGCAGACACTTCATTCACCCTGTTCGTTAGCTATGGGCTATATGCTAGCAGTGGTGATGCTGGACTCCTGTTCGGTGACTTCACATTGTCTACGGACAGATGTGTGTGACTTGAATTTTTAATGGACACAAAGGGCAAATAACATAGGCACTGCAAATTCCCATTTTTCGTCCTGCGGTATTTCTATGAAAACTTGCATGCATGTTCATGTCTATGTTGACAAACAAAATGGGGCATGCTTTAGTTTTCATTTTGTACTGTGTATGACACATGTTCCCACTGTTGCATACATAATATCTTTTACTGGACAGATAACCAGTGGTCAGACAGGCATTAGTTTATTTCCAGTATTGTAACATGTTCTTCATTTCTCTTCATGTTAAACACATGATGTTAGGTCTGCTATTTTAAAGGGCTTTTCTACACTTTCATACATTTATTAAATCAAGACGTCATCCTCTACACAGCATATGAGCAGGTAAACTACTTGCTTCTCTGGTGTTGAGGAGATGTGAACATGCATTTAAACCTTGTTGCTTGTGCACAATTATTTATTTAAGTTGATGGCCTGCAAAGTTTGCTCTGTGGCTTGCTCTTGCATCCCACGGCACAATTCCAGCAACCCTGCAAGCAGCGCCGGCCGGCCCTGTCTTCTGGGATCCAGGACCATTGTGGTTCAATCCTGTCACCAACTCACCTGATTGAAATAATCAAAGTCCTGTCAGTCATTGTCTGAAATGAGCGCAGCAGTGCAGAACCAATGGTGGCGGAAATTCCCATCGGCCCAGGAATGGAAGCCTTTACCATTACGAATGATTAGCATTAGAAAAAGTGCAATCATTCATGTCCAGTCAAGTGCAAATAAAGATTTATCTGCAAAATGAATCAATACATTTCATACTGTGTTCAACCTACGAAGGCTGCTACATGAATGACATTTCAAATTAATTGACTGGGTTCCCTCGATTCCCATAAATTCCTTTTATTGCGGCTGTAGACTTTGTGCTTCATAGTTTCTGTGCTTTGCTCTGAAGTCTAATAAGTAGCCCCCGTTAGGCATTCAGTTTAATTCTTTAGTCAATGGTCGACACTGTAACCAGAATTTTTCCATCTGTATAAAATATGCAGGCATTTTTTTCATCTTTCAGGTTTTTTCTGGAGTTATACCACTACCGTCAGTCCTTACACCTTATAGTGTATACTTCTTGCAGCGTTATTCCTGCTGTACCAATGTTCAGTAGTGCTGACAGATGTCTACTATTAAACCAAGCGGTCACAGAGTTGAGGAATGAGCATTCATTGCTACATGTGGCTACAGAAAGCCTTGGAGGTTTAAAACCCGCCACCATCTCCTCCTGCACAGGTGAATTAACATAGAAAATGCCTTCCCAGTGTTTCTCCACCTGAATGCCCCAGCGTGCATCAATCATTCCTCTCAGACGTCTCGTAAAAAATGACTGCCTGGATGAGTAGGAACAAATCTCACAGTCTCCTTGTGTTCCCCTTAAGAAATGGGGAACACTTTACTGGAGGACTTCCCTATATATATACACACTATACTCTGGCTGAGCTGCAGCCTTGTGGAGACTGCTGTCTCTGCATCCACTTTGCTGGTTGCCATAGTGACGCAGTACATTTTCACCAGAGTTTTCTCACAAACGGTTTTGCACTGAGATGAAAACACTTCAGCAAGTATGAAAACGATCTCTTGTTGTTCTTGTAGTTAGCTATATAGTGTGTGTGAGCTTATTTGTAAAGGTGCATACTGTATGACGAGGACTGTTATTAGTTATTTTCTTCATTAAATGTTTTGTGAGTAAAATCTTAAAGGCAGCAGTGAAAAAATGTTCATCACAGTTTTTAGATAAAAAAATCTAAAATACCTTGTTTTATGTGACCGACAGTCCAAAATGGAGACTCAAGACAAAGATGGCCACAAAAATGTTCACATTTGAGAGACAATGTTTGGCTTTTCATTTTGAAAAATGGCTCACATGATTCATCTTTTGTCAATAGTATTTTTTTTTAAATAAATGTTTAATTGGACAATCTTTTGAATTCTAGTGCATAATGATGTTTAGATGGCACTGAGCACCGTTCCATATTATGTGTGTGTGTGTGTGTGTGTGTGTGTGTGTGTGTGTGTGTGTGTGTGTGTGTGTGACTTCAACTGAAACATAGATACATCAACAACCCATGAATGTGTCCCTGTACAGGTCTGAATCTATAAATGTAATTATGCTGTTGTTGGCATTTTCCTGACACGTAATAATTACAGTGTCTACCAAAGCCCAAATTCAGCTTTGTTCATGTTTTAGTTGGTGGAACAGAGCGATGTCAGAAATTTTCCCCCTTTGCCTGGACCCGTCATCTTGCTTCTATTGATCCAGAGGGAGGTGTTAGCTCAGTTGGCTCAGCCAGCTGGTGTGGTTGATGATGATGACTGGCTGCAGCAGGAAGGAAGATCCTCGCCTGGCTGCCAAGTACCCTCTCTGCCCTTGACCTTGCAGCAGTGTAAAGAGATATATCTTCGTTATATCAGTTGGGCTCAGAGGAACGGGCTGCAGATGGGCTCAGAATGAGCTGTCTGATTCTCACCCTCAGGCTGCAAAACTTTCACGTCTTTCAGAAACCTGTTCTTTCCAACATTATTATTTAATCCAACATCCATTGTCTTTTGACCAGTTGAATGCAAACACAACACTGTCGTATTGTTTATCTGACTGGCAAAAATGCATTAACCAACCAACCAGGAGAAAAGAAGTGTTATGTATCATGACATTGTGTAAAGTTAATAATGGTGGAAGTTTTAGCAAACAGTTGCTTATGTATGACTGTGGCAGACAAAGAGCAACATCAGCGTTCGATTGAAGTCGTGTTTTTGTTCAACGGATGAATCACCTTCTTTCAAGCTTTGTTTAGTCTCCACCAAATCCTGAGGGAGTCATTAGCTGCTAAATGCTCCACTGTCTTCATCAGTGAGTCTTAACCTTTTTCTGTCTGACCTTTTGATGCTGATCAGGTAGTGTACAGCAATTTCATCAGAGCTTTTTCTTTCTGTCTTTTTAAAAAATTTTTTATTAAGGAACACAAACAAAGCTGATGAGAGCGATGAGAGTTGATCAGAATGGCACAGTTGTGGGCCAAAACATTGAGCTGGAAGGTGTTAAAAAGCCCCATAAAACAAAGAGGAAGCTCAGAGTCAGTGATAATAATCTGTGGATTGTCACTATTACACAGCAATTTAATCCATTGTTAATATAAAAGTACTGCACCTTTAAGATAAGAGTGAAAAAATCCTTTGACTTGCTCTTTGTAACTGCTTAAATTAAATGTTAAATTACACAAGTCAGCAGATCTCCATACATCTGAACTATTTTGGGTGACTTTGCTCCTCGAATCTATTATTGATGCACTCCTCAGCCTTGACTCCTTGCAGTTTCCAGACAAACTGCGCGTGTGTGTACTCGCGGCTTAGTTTTACTCGTCAGTAACAATTGTAGTGGAAGAGGTCAGATCCAAAAACACAGACACTTGACGTTAATAACCCAGTTTGTCCTCACTGTTTTGGTCTGCGAGCAGAGAGTCCGACTTGGCCGAGGTTTAATCTGTGTCAGGATGTTCTGTTTCCTTTTGGCCATATGCAGTCCAGAAGACAATGACGCAGCATGGGAGCACGTCGACAACAGCAACGACCATAATCACAGCAACAGCACAACAATAACCCCACGACTGCAGTAAAGATAGAATTTTTTTTTCTTTTTCTTTTCCCTGGATTGTCCATTTTCGAGCAAAGAAATTAGTGTGTGTTCTTGTGTCTTTGCCGCTCAGTATGTGACCGTCAGTTTGTAAAATGTCTTCTAAATCTATATACTAAACTATTTATGTGTGTGACAAGGAACAAAGGAAATTGAAGCATAACAGGAATGTGCAATTTCCCGTGCACTTTATTTCACTCTAATTTAAACAGTGTATTACTCTGTGCTCAGCTTGTTTGTGCTGGCCTTCTTCCACCAAACCCAGAGCAGAGCTGAGCAGACCTCTGTATTATTAAAGGATAAGGCTGGCAATATTCTATGTTTTTGTTTTTTTCCCCCAACAAAACCAAATAATGTTTTAGTCCATCTCTCAATATTTTCTGACTTTCCCAGTCTGTCTGCGGCTCACAGACCCCAAGCCCATTGGTTCCAGCTGAAGACCTAAATCTTTAAAAACAAGTGATAAATATATGCTTTCATTCTTTAATAATATGAAATAAATCCCTAATAAACAGCTGGGCATTGTTTTGATCTATCAGGAGTAAATAGTACATTAGTTTGTATTATTATTATTATTATTATTATTATTATTATTATTATTATTATCATTATTATTATTATTATCATTATTATTATTATTACTAATTCAAGTTTGACTGAAATCCTCATCCACAGTGGCTCCTAGTGATTGTGCTCCTGTGATAATGGGCTGTCGGCCGACCGGGCGGAGGATTGTTTGTGTGTTTATTCAGGCATTTCTGCGCCTGTGCTGTAATGAATGCCATGTAAATAATGGACTGCCCGTTTGATATGGAAGTGAAGTCTGATGGCGAACACAGATATTGAGTCACAAAGGCCCATTGTGGATGACTCCTATTGTAGGATTAAAATAGTGGAGTGGCTGTTTTAGTCAATCCTGGGAAGAGTGTGGAGTACTGATTAGGATTTTTATGGGGTGTTTATTAACCCTCGGAAAGCCATGTGTAGTCGCGGTCTCTCTCGTCATCAAAGGGGAGACGTGACACTCACTTTTTTTTAACTGAACATTGCATTTGTTGTTGTTGGTGACATAAAAAAGAAAAAGGATTGTGATATTGAAATGTATAGGTGGATGCAAAAAAAACAAATACAAATGTATAAACATTTAATGAAATGAGACTCTGTAGTGCCTAAACTGATGACCTCTGCAACACAAATATCTATTTTATTTATTAGTGTTAACTCTGGTTGGGTTTGTTGTTCATGTGTTGTCATGTTTAACCAGGTGTATCTGTAATGTTGGCCAGGTGACTTGGACTCCTTGGAGTACCGGTTTATAGAGCTCTTTTCTAACTGCCAAATACTGCTAACTGGATTTGACATTCAGTCTAACACGAGCAACCTTTTTGTAACAGTGTCTGTAGTGATTATTACTGCAAACCTAAAGTCCTTTTCCTTGAAGTGTTATGATATTTTGTCTGCCCCCTGTTGTTACTGTGCACATACAGGAGCAGACATGCCTCCAGGGTGCAAAACGAGTAAACGGTTTATGTAATTATAAGCTGCAATAAACAAAAATGTAATCAGCCAAAATGTTAGAGTTCACAGAAGTTTAATAGGATTTTAATTACGTATGCATATATATATATATATGTATATATGATGATTGCTTTACCTTAAGTCAATCCTGCTTGAGATTCATAGTGGCATGTTCTTCTCTTGAATCTTCTCCATGTTTTACATGGGGCTTGATTCTGTTTCCTTTAACGCTTGACTGGCTGTACCATCTCTGCCATCCACATCCGGAATAACAAAATGGTATATATACAGATATATAAGGACATAATGAATCCATGCATCTGTGTCTCAATTCCACATGTTGTGCTTACTGGAAATGTATACTAACAGATACCAGTATGAATACTGAATGAGCTTCATTTTGTTCGACACAACTTTTCAATGCACAATTAAAATGAAGAGGCTGCTCAGCTGGAAAGAAATTCAAATACATTTTTCATTGTAGTGAGTCAAACAGCTCCAGAAAAATTTGGAAAAACTGATAATTATAGCACTAAATCATAAAAAGAAATCCCAAATTGGAAACTGGCATTAGTTAGTTAACATCTTTTAGCAGAAGACGATCATTTAGTACAAAACAATTAAGTACCTTGGTTTCTTGTACTTTACCTGCCAGATTAAGAAAGATTAGTCTATTCTGTTTACATTATATACTTTTCTGTGGACCTTGGAAACCCCTTCAGCCTTCCACTTACCTTTCTCTGTCTTCTTTCCCATCTGTCCACCCCTTGCTCTAACACCATTAAATGGCTGAAATTTTCTCCCTCAGAAGCGGCATTGATTTCTAATCTAGCTAGCCACTAAAAGCCATAGCTCCTCTGCCATCACTCAACGTATTATTCCTTTTTCTGTCAAAGACCATCAATACACTGTGTAGATCAATACAACTCATAAACCATTACCTATGTGTGCCATCCCTATCTAATTTTCCAAAGAGGTGTTTAAGTTGAATCAAATGATTAGCGGCTTCTTCAGTGGTGGGACACCGTATGGTTTCACAAAGAGGTGTGGTGACATTGACCAGACAGCAGAGGGCAGTCAATTTATTGTCTTTATGGTAGAGACACACACAACTCATGCTGTTTGTGTGGGTGCTGAAAGCTGAAGGTGTCTTTGTCGAAACCAAAACCTTCCTGATGAGAAAAATATAATACCTTCATCTACAACACATCGGTGGTTTAAGATCTGCGTTTTTTTCTGTACAAAAATGTGTTGAAGTAAATCTGAGTTGGATGCCTGGATGTGAGAAATGAATTGCTCCGCAGTGACCCAGACAAGTGTGTTTCTCTTCTGACAACAGGGGGCAGTTGTGTTCCAAACAAGACTGCCCGAATAGATGTATATTCACTTCAGTCAGAATCCTGTGGTTAAAAAAAAACAACTGAGATATGAGAGGGATCAGGGAGCCAGCGAATTACACAACCGTCTGTGTTGTGTGCATGAGGGAAGGTGTGTGTGTTATGCATATGGAAGGGGAATGTGTGTGTGCGAGGATGCGAGAAGAATAATAAGTGAGAGAGAGAGAGAGACAGAGAGAGGTAATAGCAGTAGAGGGGAGAGTAAACCTCCCTTAGCCCAGAAATCCTCGTGCCATTATGTAACTGCAAACAGGGGGGAGGAATGTGCGTGTGTGTGTGTGTGTCTGGTGGGGGTTGGGACCAATTGATAGAAAGTGACAAAATCCTCCTCACATGCAGGCAGGCTGCAGGGCGGAAGACCTCAGTGACACTAACATGGGATGAACGAAGGGGGGGTAAGAGGAGGAGAGAAAACATCGGCGATGAGAGGTAGAACATTGCTCCTCTTCCACGCAACTCTAGCGATGACACATCCATCACAGGTCCACAGATCCAGCTCCTTCTGCGGCACACGGGCCGATCTGCAACCTTTACACTCGAGATTTCTATCGTGTCTGTGTTCTCACATAGTCACAACCATTAATATCACACGACTCTGCACGTCAGGCTAGTTTTGAACAGCCAAAAAAGGTTTTGTATGTTCTGTGGAATCTACTGGACTGTGCTCAGGTGCATTTAAAAAAAAAAGATCTTTAGATGTGTTTTATGAGATGAAAAGGAGTTTGGGTGTCTCCTAGCATTGTTTCGGAGAGTAACTATGGTGTGAATATTGCATATTTATCACTGTATTTACTGGAGCTGAAAGAATTCGTTGATTAAAAATTCAAAAATGCCAAAACTCAGCCTGCAGCCTCTAAAATCTGAATATTTTTCTTATATGATGGTGAACTGATTATGTTTTGAGCTATTTAAATATCATAACTTGATTTCTGGGACATTCTGATAGTAAGTTCCTGAAATGTTACATACCAAACGATGTTTGACTATTCAAGTAAATAATTGGACCAGTTGCTAATGAAAGTAATTGTAGTTTTCTGTGCTCATGTTACAGAAGATTTTACAATTGAAGCCTGGAAAACTGATGTCCCTCTGTATGTAAATAATGTATATTTTATATCTGTAGTTCCTGTGAAGGCAGGAAGCCCCACTGTCTTTCCTGCTCCTCCTCCTCTGCCTCCCAGTGACTTGTCTATATTGTGCGTTTGATTTCTGCATTGCATGTGTCACAGCCGACATATCGTGGCGTTGCAGTTAGTTTCATCATTCTGGATTTATTTATTAGTCCTGTGGGGTCCGCCCTCTCACAGCGCAACACTGTCAGGATCTGTGGGCAGTCTGCCAGTCTCTCAGGACTCTTTTTCTCACATTTAAAAAGTGATGGGGGGGCGGGGGGGGGGTGATCACAAAATTCACTAAACAAGATTGTTGATACAAACAATACGTTTGTATCAACTACATTTCTGGAGGTACAAAATGGAGCAATGACTGAGAACGAAATCATTTTTAATAGGTCAGTGTGATAATTTATTAGACATAGGTTGCCGGAATAAATCATTGCCACCAGAATGTAGACCTGTAGAGTTATGGTGTATTTGTGTGTGTGTGTGTGTGTGTGTGTGTGTGTGTGTGTGTTATTTTGGTCTGATTTGGAGAGCAGTACTTGCTCCCTCTACTGAGGCAATAGAGGCAGAGAGCAGAGATGCAGGTCATGGATCCCCGTGGGGCCGGGCTGGTATTCAGGAATTATACCAGGCCTTCCTGTCCCTCAGGACCGCTGCACTGTGTTCTCTCTCTCTCTGTTGCTCTCTTTCTTTGGCTGGGAGATAATTTGGGCCTGGGACTGGGGGCATGGTTTGAGTTTTGAAAAGGTGAACTGTAAAGGGAAATATATGATATAAGACTTGTGCCACTAGCAAAATAAATTTTTAAATATTAGCTCTCAATTTGACTTTTGTCTTGTGAATTTTAATAATGTTTTTTTGGCTGCCTGGCTGGCTGGATACCAGGCTAGTTGCCATAGTGCTGCAGCAGGCAGGTGGGAGAAGGATGAGCCTTGGCCTCATGTGTTTGCCTCACTGGAGTTGTTCCACAGCCCAGTTCTTTCCACAGTCCAAAGGTTCTGTCAGCTCGTTGCGCTCGGTTGGGAGTACACACTCTCCATCACGATTACCATACATGCCACTGCTGTGGCGCAATGTCAAGGGGGTTACTGCAGAGCAGGCCTGGGTCAAAAATGATTTCCAAATACTTCTTATTGTCTTACAGTGCAATGCATGTTAGCCTCAGGGGCAATACAAGGAAATCTTGGTTTTGACAGCTCACCACACATCATTATCTAATATGGTTCTCCAAATAGACAAAAGAATTAGAACTTGTCATAACAAATGTATAAAAAGTAAATTTGTAGTATTTGTAGTAGTACTTGGGAGTGTAAGAACACTGACAAACACTGACAGCGTCACACTGGTCCAAATTAACGTTTCCCCGTAAGATTACGTTGTGAAAAAAGAGGCCATAAAACAGTGGTTAAATATAAATAAAAAACTAGAAGAGCCACGCAATTGAATAATTTTATTCCAATTCAAGTTAGCTGAAGGCTAAACCTGAAATTCATGGCTTGGTTAATGGAAGAATATGTATATATTGTATATATATCATGCACCACAGAGCAGCTTCCATAGGGATGAACAGAGCCACACTAGTTCTGGCATTTTTGGTTTTGTTGGATCAAACAACACTTTGTTGGAACATTGTTAAATTGGGTGTTGAAAATGTAAATGGTTAAGTGTCAGAATGTTCAGCACAGTACATAAAATATATTTTTATTTGCAGCACATTAGAATAAAATGAGGTGACAGCTGTACTCCACTCAACAGCAGAGTGTTTGCTGGCATAACATTTTAATATTAAAGCAGTAGGTGTACTGTGCATAGCACTAATGAGCTTAATGCTGCTTCTGCCGGTAGTCCAATGCTTCTCCCATTACTTTAATCACTTTAAGTTCTGAGTTCTGATCTACTTAGGCAAGGCATTATTACATAGTATTTGTTACAGCGGGCTTTATATTTATTCATGTATTCATTTTATTCAAATTATGCGTAATAAAAGAAGCAACAAAATACAAGAAATAATACACAAAACAAAACCAATACAACACTCATTTTGTATGCTTGCACATGCGTATGTGGCCACATAAGCACACCCATATTCATAGCACTAACAATGGTTAAAAACTTTTTATTGAACACAGAATTCATTGCATACATGGTTTCCTTAAGGTTTGGTAGAATACACAGGTATCGATTGGATAAATACAGTTGGTGGCTGTTATGTGGCCCTGCAGTGGTTTGCAGTGGTTCTGTCCATGTGATACTGTAAAATAGGGAACATCATGTATGAGTTATTTTGTTTATTAGCATCTTTCAAATGTGAGGGTTAGTTCATCCATCATAGCTGTCCTCTGGTCTACTTACTCGTCATATAGTTATTGAAACTGATTGAATACAACAAAAGATTGTTAGATGTTCAGTTTTTAAAATAGGATTTTTTTTGTTTGTTTTGTTTTTAAACAACATTTACACAACTTCTATGAGGAAAATAACAGGCCGACGCCAAGAGTTAGGAATAGACCTTTAACTGCAGGTTGTGATTGAAGTATTTGGTTGCTGCTTCATGGTGTGAGTCAACTGTTGTGAGCTTTTGAAAACTATTTTTAGCGTCCGTCGCTTGTAAAACATTACAGCATCTATGACATCCTGCAAACATTTGCCTTTGTGACCACATGAAGAGCTTTTTCTTAAATTACTTGGCTCGCCTGATGCTGCCTTTTGCTGCTTTCTAAACTTTATTCAAACACTGGAGTTAAAAGACGTTGACGGTGACAGGACGTGCATTGTGGATTTATGCAGTTGGTTAAAAATAACGTTTTTCTTTGAGGCTCAAGCTACTTGACTTTGTTTCAGAGTAAAGAGTTCAGAGTGGAAGCTCACGCTGTTAGTCGTTTTAGATAACTTTCTGCATTGTGTTTGCTAAACTTTAAATATATCGTATTGTAGCAATAGGGATGCCAAGCAATGACCGAAGACACATAAATAATAAATGCATCAACAGCAATAATGGATCAGATTTCCCATCATTTCTAGATATAGCTTCCAGCCTCTTCACCCCAGAAATGTCATAACTCAGCAGCCAAGAAGCTTTGACTTCCCTCGTGTATTCACCGCTTTGCTGTGTTGTTCATGTGTGCTCAGCTTGTACTGTAATTATGCTTTTTTTTTTTTTTTTTTCCAAGAGCATTTGCAAACAGGCCAGGCTGTTTCCAACGATGCATTCATACAAGATGGTGAAACATGTAATTTCAAGCTTTAAGGTGAGCAAAGGGACTAGTTGGATTTAAGCTGTGAATGTAAAACGCTGTATGGAAAACGGTTTAATATTGAAACCTGCAAAGAATAGATGCTGCACATGTAAAAGCTCAACAACAACCAACATATACAGATTTTTTTTTTGTCCTGACAGACAGAAAGGAACACATGTTGAATGACAATGGACAATGGACAATGGACCTGTTGAATCTTTTAAATCATCTTTTAAGCAAAGATTCCTTCTCAAATGAATATTTTCTGTTTTTCTTAGTCATATAGAAGCGTAAGGTTAGTTGAAAAAACAGCACATACTAATATAATCCTGAAAATGATTGCTAGTTGCAGCTCTAGTTGTAATACCAAAATATAAATTCATCCCAAACTGTTGCCTTGCTAACTTGCTAACTTGCTAATATTATTTGTGGAAAAGTCAAAGAAAGACAAAATTATACCTTTGGATGAAACAGTAAATTGAGAGACACCCAGACAGTTCCAGTTCCTGTTGTAAAATCAAAGCAGAAAATCACATTTACATCAATCTGTAGGTGTTTTTGCTTGAAAAGTGACTGAAACAAAATAATTGCAGATAAATCTTCTGAAATATTAATTATATTGTAAACTCAAAGGCAAATTGTGACAAAGTTTGTTTAGGGTCCTTGCCTTCCCACTGCCTACCGCCTTCCTATGCATCCATTCATCTGTCTCTTTACTACAAGTGCTCTAAGTTTATTCAGACACATGGCCAGTGTCAATTTTGGGAATCAGCCCAAGAGTTGCTCAAAGAGTGGATTGAGTCATGACAACCCATTAATCCTCTCCCTTTCTTTTCCTGTCTGGTGTTTGCTCTCTTTCTCACCTTCCCTTTTCACGTCTCTGTGACCTTCCCTTTATCTACCTGCCAAAAGCCGAGTGCTTCTGGAGTTGCTGTACAGACGAGTGTTTGAAGAAGGCACATTATGATGTTCCGTCTCCGCAGTCATTTGTTTTCCCACCGTGTGCTCGTTGTCGGCCAGGTAAACTGCAGACGCAACAGCTCTGCAGCACGCATAATCTGTCTTTATCATATGTCCACCTGATGTGTACTGAACGCTCGCTCTCAATCATTTTTAAATATGATTCCTCACACATTTTCAGCACTTTTTTCACATGCTTGCCGAGTCCTCTCTCTTCTGTAACAAACATCTCTCCCTCTTTCTTCTCTCTTTTCCTCTCTCTCCTCTCGTGTTATGTTCATTCAGCTCTGGGGCCACTTTACCTGTCTGGCCCACTGAATGGATGGAAAAAATCACCGGTGTGTGAATGGCTGTTTGGTCAGCTTTGCTTTGTTAATGGTGTGTGGAGAGGATGATAGGTAGACTGCGCGTTGCCTGCATTTTGTGCGTGCATTCAAAGAGCGTACAGATGTGTGTTGCTTGTAGCAGCAGGGATCAGGATTGTCTCTGTGAATAACAAGGTGAGAGCAAAAGTGAAATACCGACGTCTTGGATTTTAGCCATTACCACCTCCCCCTACCCTCCCACCTCCCACCACAATTGTTAGCTGTGTGAGCTAAAGCTAGATGGATGGCAAATAGGATTTTTTTGTGCCTCTCTCTCTCTCACTCACACACACACACACACACACTCACACACACACACACACACTCTGTCACACTCCAGGTTTGCTTGCGATCCTTCTAGTTCTCTTTCTCCCTCTTGATAACGTCTCTCTTTGCCACTGCCTTTACCCCCCTCTCTGTATTTTTTTTGACTCCCTCTCTTTCCTCTCCTCTCTCTATCTTTCCTTCTCTCTCTCTCTCTCCACCCCCTCACTCATACACCCTCTCTCCCCTTGGTTTTGGTGCATTGCAGTGGCTCCACCACCACATTGGAGACACAACAGCCTTGGCAAACGAGGTCTCTCTTTCTCTCTCTATCACTTTCTCTCACCGTCTCTCTCTCTCTCTCTCTCTCTCTCTCTCTCTCTCTCTCTCTCTCTCTCTCTCTCTCTCTCTCTCTCTCTCTCTCTCACACACACACACACACACACACACACACACACACACACACACACACACACACACACACACACACACACACACACACACACACACACACACACACTCTTTCTACTTTTCTATTCTCTTGTTTTAGCCCCAATTTCCCATCTCTTTCACTTGCACACTCTCCCAAGGCTTATCGAGAGTGAGAGACAAAGCCTTGAGAATGAGCCGAACGGTAACCTCAACCATTTCCATATCAAAAAGCTGCACAAGGTTTCAAATAAAAGGCACAAACACAATTCTTTGCCCTCATTCTCGCTGGGAAGACTTGCAGATTTCCATATGCACACACCACAGCCTTCAGAAGCCCCATGCTTCTCAAATGGTTGCAAGGCAACCATCTCTTCAATTTTCATGATGGATTGCTGTCTGATTTCTGGGGAATAAAGACGCTTCATAGATCTTTGGAGGACAAAGACTTTGTAAGATTCGCTGTTTGTGTCATCTATCACACCTGAATAGACTACCAGGCGAGGGGCATTGTAGGAGGTGACTAGAATTCTGTCACAGCATCAATCCTGCTCGGCTCTCCATACGATCTCAATCTGACAGCACTGATTAAACATACATTTGATGAGGGATTCCTCTCCAGTATCATGTATTCTCAGATGGATATATAAACAAACTAACAAAAGGATTTCACTGTCACACTGCGTCGTACAATGATCTGTCATCTTTCAACACAGATGTGTTATTTGTTATTTCATGTTTTTACATGTGGGGAAAAAATGTTAGTGATGCCACAACAGGTGTTTCTTTATATGTCTTTCTTTAATATTTCTGTTTAAAATGATACAATGACATTCAAAACAAACATAGAAGTCAATCACCTATTTTTTCTTTGCTAATTTAAATGCTAACCCAACAGGTAGATAATTTTACTCTGTTCTCTTCTTAAAACAATTTCTACATTCCAGTATTCCTGTCTGCCTTATTAGTCTTTTACTCAGCAGTTCATAAAAGTATATTCAAACAGTGTTTACTACCTGTATGAGTAACAGCCAGAACTACATCAAATACTTTAATTATGAATTAGACCCACACTCTGAGCATCCAAAAATGCTACTGCAAAGAGAGTTGAACCCCCAACCTTTTCTTTGAAAGGGAAAAATAGTTGTTGTTTGTTGTTTTTTACACAAATTTGTTGGAATACATCAAAGTAGGTAAAAAGGTTAAAGTATTACCAGTGATTTCTACAAATGCTGTTTTATAACATGATAAAAATTTGGCACTGAAGCTCTGGACTAAATGTTCTACCATAATCACCTGGGCTGCCCCTCCATTTCCATTTACAAATCAAATTCAGTCCCATCATTAAAATGGTGATGCAATAAAATAATGGATGGCCCAGCTTTTCTATCACTAGTTTCATAACAAATTTAATTTTATGATGACACTGAAGGATTTGAAAGTGACACATCCAAATCTACTCATCAAGTAGTCTTTACAAGCTACACAGGAAAAAAAGTGTAAATAAGTGTAAGTGTAAACATTTTCTAAGCAATGAGACAGAAGTGGACTGTGCATGTGGAGAAAACCAAAAATGTTCCGTTTCCATCTCTCAGTACTTTGTGATTTCTTGTGGCACTCAGTCCCCAATCCCTCGATTCCTAGTGAAGAATAACTGACCGTTGTTTACTTAAACTGGTAAAGTGTCAGGAAGCTGTAAAGTCATCCAGGAGTGAATAGTGTATTTGTTTGGGATTATTGTCAACCGTGGATTAATTTAACATTTAACATTTGACGCTCTGGTGGGCATTTACAGCAGTAGCACAGTGTATGTGGCATCAACTCAAAATAAATGACAGCAGCTGGCTTCATCATAATGAAGGAACATGACATCCAGTGCAACATTGTGCCTCCCTGTGTTTTTAATGGTTTTTAGATAGCCACGGAGGTCTGTCACAGCAGAATAATGCTGCATTCACATGGAAGCTAGACGGAGAATGGATTTCACCTTCCAGTCGACACAGGCAATACAAACAGTCTGATTGAGTGACTGACAGGGCAGCAAAACAAAATTTGCGTTGTGATATGTTGCTATGGTGATGTTGTATTGTTTACAAAAAATTAATTTGCGTCTGTTATTTAATGGCATTGATTAATTATTAGCTCCTCGTTCTCCAGATTTCCCATGTTTTCTCCTCATGTGAGGTAGCTATGTAACATCTGCTTGTTCTGTCACAGAGGGCAGCAAAAAGATAAAATATTCTTTGGATGTCTACTGTTAACGTTGACAACCGTTTTTACCATCCTGCTCTCATTCACTAAAATTAAATATGGTTTGGGGTCTGCCAGAATCGCAGCATAATAATCAGCTACAGAAGCAATACTTGCTAGCAGGATCATTCACTTTTGGTTTTGATCTGTCAAATAAATCTAAAATGTTGTCATTATCCTTTGAGAACCAACAAAAAAGTGCACATCTACTCTAAAGGTCTAACTGGTTTGTCACTGTCTTAAGCATCACTGTAGCCCGACGCTGCCACAAAGGCGTGCAGGACTGGATGAGGCAAACCCGGTGTGAAGCATCCCTCGTTATAATCCGAGCTATTTAAGGCTAACACTCCCACTTGTGAAAACCCAAAGCCGAGCCTGTGATTTAGAATTCCATGCATGCGTTACATAATGCTTTTGTCTTTCATGCTTGAACTCCTCTCCAGGCACAGGCATAGTTTATTAATGAAAGGGATTGCATGATTGGGGGTTGGTTGTGTATGCGTGTGTGCATTTGCATCAGTGAACAATAGCATGTTCTATCTGCGTGTGCATGCGTATGCCTGTGCAGCGAGTGTGCTGTATGTGTATCTGCTCACGTGTGTTTGAGTGAGTGGGAGGAGATTGTGGGGATTCCTTTGCACTCGACAGAGGAGCATGACAACATGACCACCCATGACTATAAAAGGTCAGGGTTTGTCTTCCCTGAAGTCTGTATAATGGCCTGTCACAGTTTGCACAGATTACCCACTTATGCCAGATGACACATGTGACATGTTATGTGCGCTGACTGAAAGGCCCACAAATTGTATCCAAGTAGAGACTAATAAGCAAGAGTTGTTATTCACTATCCTAGCCGACAAAGTAGAAAAATACTGTTGTACAGTAAGTGCTGTTGTCCTGTTTGTGAAATATTCAGACATCCTGTATTGTCAAAGTTTAAAATTCAGTGAATAAAATCTAAAAGTAAAATAGGACATCACTTGTCTTTCTGCTCCAACAATAATTCAAGGTTATAGAGTGAAGCAGTGTTTGTCTTTTTTAAGACTTTTTTGGAGGGTTAAATAATGTACAGTGTCTGCATGCTTGCAGTCTCATTTATCCAAAAATGAGAAATTATTATATATTAGGGGCTTGTATCTCTCCCTCCATTTCTAGTTGTTCAGAGTAACTGCATTTGCTTATTTTTCTACTTCTGAAATACCTGAGAACAAACCTTTACACTCAGAAAATATTACATACTCCAAGATAGACAGATGTTAAAATACAGTAGCGTAGGCTCTGTTCAGCCACAGACAGTTCACACAGGAGGCCGATTAATTACTAATAAGATCATTCATTGATGAATCCTGAATGGAATCAGTTGAAGAATCGGCACTAATTCCTTGGAGCCGCGATTACAGTAGGTGTTTTGAACCTTTCTAGCCAACACATTAGTTCGCAACTAATTATGGATGTATGCACGCATTACATGCATGAACGTGACTGAGATTCCTCAAAGATCCAGGGAAGTACCACAGCTTGAGTACCAGTGCCTCCCACACCAACAGCAGTGAACATGGGGAACAAGGGGTCCCCAGGAAGACAGACGTTTGCCTCAGTTCCCGGGTCAGTGTCATTCATTTAAAGCTGCTCTATTTTTTGTTGTGTATTCGCACTATTGAGCTTGTGCATTTCTACAGCGGCGCAGTAAGCATGCAGTGAGCCAAAGAACAAGTTAGTGGAACAGGCTAGTCATTGGGGTGACAGTGGCCAGTTGGAAAATTTTAACATATCAGCCATCCCTAACAACAATGTAACAACAAAAAGACTGCTAGCAAATAAACATGGGTGTAAACTAGGGATGCCCCGGCCCATCGGCCGCCGATTGTTATCGCCCGATATGGACCCTAAACAGGTTGACCGGTGGGCTCTCAAAGTGCAGAACAGAAAAGCCGATAGCGTAACGAGACTGTTGCTTTTCACTTTAAGTGGTGCACAAGTATTCAAATGTTTCGCATTTTTAAGATGAATGTTGCACAGTGCATTTCGCAATTAAAGCGGCTCACTGTTTTAGCTTTGCTAAAGGAGAAACCGAGGAGAAATTCAGGGCCAAGTTATTAAGTAGTGTTAGCTGCTATCGCCTGCATTATCCTTAGCACACTTACTGCCTTTCTAAATGAGTAGCAAAGTGTGTGGTAGCATATTTAAGCATGCTTTGCAGACTACAGATGTAAAACTGAATTTTAGGCAGCAGTGTACATGCAGGGGTTGGTATTTGATTTGAGAACATTGCTAGCAGATTGGAGGTTGGTCTTACACAACAACAACTACTTTTACAATCACAGAGAGCTTTAGCTACGTCAGAAGATTTTTTTTAGGACAGAATTTGACAGCGTTATATGCATTTCTGTTGTCTGGCTGAAAGTCGTGTAATTGCGAAGCCCCCGGTGACCGAATGTCTACTAAAGAGTAGATACTGCGACTTGCTCTTGCTCTTCTTGTTACCTGTATAGATTTTCCTGTGTGCATTTACTGACTTGAATCGAAGCAATGAAAAATGATGCGATTTAAAAAAAAAAATGAATTCAAGACAAACCTCAAAAGGTCACCTGTGAGGAAATGGATTATGTAAGCTTTGATCAATGAACCATTTTACCACATCGGCCAGGTCCAAGTGCTCATCTGCTCCTAACTTCTGGGTCAAATTAATACATGCCCCGAGTGCTTGTCAGCAGCTTATGTTGAAACTGTCATTCGCTATCTCAGTCCGTCTCTCAGCCCAGAAGTGGGGCCCTGTCTTGGTCAGGGTTGGCTTTAATTGAAATTGATTTTGTCTCCAGCGTAGGAAGCTGCTGTAATAGATAGGCATTGTCGCGTAGCTGCCTGCAAATCTCCCATTGCGTCCTAATGGTTTCTGAAGGCTCATAAGTCTAGAATTGCACAAAACAATGCTTCTCTTGTTAACCTGCCCTTATAACAGAAGTCTAAGCAGAAAATACACACAAATGCATGTTCGAGTACCATATATATCCTCGGTGAGGTTACGAGTATTATATATTATGGTTATTTATGCTCATTTATATGATCTGTTTGCCTCATTTCTGTGTCAACATCTAATGAAGCCATTATTTCAGCTTCAACTGCTCCTTCACTCCTCTCTCGATTTTATACCTGTCTCTTCTACATCTCCATGTCCCTCACTCTTCCTTCATCGCGTGACTGTGACGTGTGTGTAGGTGTGTCAGTGGAAAATTGCTTTTTTTTTTCTTTAAGTGGGAAAGTAGTGGCGAGATGTCCAAGTGCGTGGAGGCTTGTTCTTCGGCATTAGGATTAGATTGACCCAGTGCAATTGTCCGGGCTGTTTGTGCACACCTTTAATTGAATTGAACCAGACCAATTGAAACCAAACTACTTTCTATTGAGTCAGATGAGGAGGTGAGTGTATTTATCACTTTTCATGTCAACGCTGAAAAGAACGCCAGTTGCTCTTCCGCATACCCGACATTAAGCTCCCTGAGGCAGGTCGACGCTGCTAATATCAGTACCATGGGTGCTGCCACGGGAGCTGTGTTACCATTGATGGTCTCTTCCCCGACGCCTCAGTGAGCTCAACACAAAACTGTTTCTTTCTTCGTGGCTAAAGGTCTTGTCCGCTCTAATCCCCTACACACTCCCATGCTATAGATTGGACAGTTGAATCCCAATAATCCTTAATAGTGGTCAAACATTTTGTTTTCTCAAACCTGCGAGAGGCTTCGGGCAGAGGTAAAAAAAAAAGCCCCGTATTAAGATATTCACATTTTCTCTTTCTGCTTTTCTCACCCATTATTCAGGGAAAGAAACCAGCATCAACGTCACAGTGTGCTATTAATGGATGTGCCTAGGATGCCGTGTAGTCAAGGAAACCATTTAAAATAGGTTTTTATTTATTTATTTATTTGTTTTTACAAAGGAAGATGAGTTGAGTGATACATGTAAAGGACAAATCTGATAAACAGCGTTCTCTACATGTTTAAAAAGCTCAAAGACTTCATGGGAGCTCGTGAAGATTTCATTAGCGCCTGATGGCTTGTGGAGTTCCTTTTCCCCCTGACTTTTACCGGCCTGATTTGGTTTCTTCTTGGCAGCGAATGAGATGTGGGAGAATTACTGTGAGTGATTCATCTCACTACTGTGGTATCTGGCTCAGTCATCGAGCAGCAGCACACAAACTAGCCTACTCTCATCCTGTGTGTAGGATCTCGGCTCCAGCGTCACACTCTGAAAGCTGCACCTTCAGAATAAATGTGAGATATTTAGATCTGCCTGTGTAAATCCAATGGAGTAATTCCAGCTTCAATCAGATCATTTTGTTCCCTTCGTTGCCGCTGAAGAACAATGCAATTAAAACGCACATGCTTCATTTTTTATTTGTGCCACATGTGTACAGTACGGTAAATTTCATGCCTCAGCCCTTCAACCAGCTCCTTCTTAGGCTGTTTATCACCCCTGAACAAACGCAAGTTAATTAATGAAAGAATAATTAGCTGCACTAATTAGTGAGCTGTTAAAATCTCTGAAAGTACATCCGTCTCGCTCGGACACCAGTCCTCCCACCTCAAAATAATTTGGTTTGTGCTTCTCCCTCGTGGATCTATAAGAGGCTTATGCATTCGCCAAACATTGATTTGATATTCTGCGCTGACACGTGCACGCTGTGATGGTCATGCTTGTAATCCTGTTGGCTAAATATGCTTAGCTGTGAAAGGAGATTAAGACATGGCTGTGTTTTCTTGGCCAGATATTCCCAGTGGCCCCGGTGATCTAAGCAAGAGCTTTCAAACATCTGTCCAGTGCTTTTGTGTTCAAGCATGACCTGAGGCCGATGTTCAATCAGCACAGCTTACAGGTTCCCAAGAATTATTAGTCATGTTACTCTTGTTATTGATTTAAGGTGAAACCATAACTCTCATATTGTGTTTAATGAAGGTTTAACAATACAGTATGTTTTACGATAAATGTACTAGTTTAGAGAATCATATCATGACAAACCCGTAATGCTTTTGATATTTTAGATATAACTATAGATATTAGCTATAGATATAACAGAATATAAATGCATTATTCAACAACCACGTCTCTTACAAATTATACAACATATTTGCAACAGCAATTTTTAAGGAAACATAAGATGAGGAAATATCGTTAATTAGCATATGTGGCAAGTCACAAAAATGTTGAGACTGAACATGCAGACAACATATTTCATTTCATTCATTCCACCAAAATATCCAATCTTACAAAAGTATTTATTTTTATCGGATGTTGTTCGGATACCGACTCCGAAATTCAGGTATTGGATCACGCATCTCTATTTTTATAGCACAAACCAAAGTGCTTTTATTTAATCAAGATGGGGAGTCTGGATGTGAACTTTGAACTCTGGTGTCAAAGTCCTGCACTTCACCTGCATTCTCCGCAAACACTTCCCCGTAAACGGTACATAATGTAGCACATTTACAAACATTTTCAAAACCATTTACAAAATGTACAAAATTACATTTCCAAAAATTTTGTGCTGGTGCTCTTTCAGCTTTACACTAAATCAACCTGATGCCCAGCTGACGTATAAAATCAGTCATGGAAAATAAACATCCATAAATCTTAAAATCAGCTGATTTAGATTTTTTTTCAGTATTAAAGTAATCCAGCTGATTATTGTCCTTGGGGAACAGTTATCAGCTAATACAAATTTGCAGTTAATATATAATACTGGTTACAAAAACATGGAGGTGTACATAAGCGAGGTTAATCCTCATTATCCACATGCGTATGATTGACATTTGTGCTAAGTGTGGAGGACAGAGAGCATTACAAGTAGATGATGTGTTCTGTGATAGAAAATCACTGAATGCACCTATTTCAAGTATTCAGATTTTTCCAACTCTTAATATAGAGGAGGTATTTGAACTTATTTTACCATTTATAATCCTTGTTAAGAACAGCTATGAGTCAGATTTAGTCATGAAAGGGAACACTATGTACAGTACTGTGATGGAACTCTTATACTAATTTCACCCTGGAATGCAGGCAGGTGATGTTCCTCTTGAAGGGTGAATCAACCTGTCTGGGGTCACTGTGCATCTGCTAACATGAAGTACTTAGCAGCTAATTACAAATCCTTTGCAGTCATTCTGCATAATCAGGGAAAATTGCAATAGGCCTCGTCATAAATCAGCTAAAAGTCGACTAAAACCATGCACAAGAGCTGTTCTAAAAGCAGTCACATCTCACAACCAACAAAGACTAACAGCTGCTTTTGTCATCTCCATTTTGCTCTATCAGACTGTTTTATCATAGTGTAGACTGCTAGGGGCCCGACTGTCAGGCAGGTAAGGTGAGAGGAACATGCCTGGTGAATGCTGCATAAGGTGGAGGAGGGGCAGCGGACTGGAAGAGGGCAAAGCTCTGGCGGTGGGCACCACAGCCTGGCACATGAGCGGCCAGGCAGCCAAGTGGAAAAGGGCAGTCTGGTGAATCTGGGCAGTAAAGTACAGTGGATTGATTCAAGAAGGCACCAGCACAAATAGGTTAGCACCATTTGGTAAATTTCATAAAGGATGATCTTTTGAACAAAAAGGAATGATGCTACAACTTGCACAAAGTGCAAACACACAAAAGCTACTAACATCCCCTAGTACAATTTTGTTATCTGTAATAATTTCATACCGCAAAGTAAACGCGTAAAGGATAGTCAATAGATATCCTCCAGATCTAGCTTTGCAAATTGGGATTGAAAGTCAAATGCTAATGCTAAATATCTCTCTCAACAACCCCTACTTACAGTCCGTTAAAGACACGCTCATAAATATGCGCTATCAGCATGTGGCCAGTCCACAGCCACGCACACGCAAAAAAAGAGAGCAAACATTGTAGCAACTCCATGCTGTGGTATTTACACATGCGACACAAAGATGAAGCAGCGAGGAAGACGAGAGGGCGAATAGAAAAAGGGTGGGGGGGGGGGGGCGAGAAACAGAGAGACTGGCAGACCCACTGCTTGCTATATTGGACAGGAGTGCCGTTGCCATGGCAACCGGCAGCCCTCAATTGGTATTTGGAGCAGCAAGTGGAATTACTGCAGCGGATTTGATGTTCAGTACACATCTGGGGTCAGCTAATATGGCGCTACAATCAGCTACTCCTCTGCTCGCTCCGCACCGTGCACTCGCAATCCCTTGTTTGGGACATGGTGGTTGGCACCCGACCGCCGGCGTTAAAATCCGTGCCAGATTAACCGACAGTTCTCTTCATCCTGACAGATGTTTGTGGTGCCGTGCACAATGATGGACTGGCAGATGTAAACAAAGCATGCGTGGAAAACCATTTGTTGGCTTTGTGAAAATATGTTTTTTTTCTTTCTACACAACCTTTTTAAAGCTGCAGAGTTCAAGGTCAGAGATTGTATGAATGAAAACAAAGAGCAGAAACACTGTAAGTACTTTTATTGTCGGTGCAGGCAGCTCTTGGATATGTGGTTGGCTCTCATTTAGTGTTTAGTCTGATCGAATACCACTGCTTTTTAGCCACAGGGGCCATATCCTCAGACCAGATGAGGTACAATGAAGCATGCCCATTGATTTTGCAACAAAACAGAAGAGGGACTTCTTTGAAGTCGTTTCAGTGTTAAATAGAACATATTTTGTCACAATTTTATTCACCACCACCCTTCACTTAAGATTGTTTGCATGTACTCTTTGACGTGTTTGCATTTGTGTGCACTTGGGCTAGAGTCTGAATAAAATAAGAGATGTTTTCTCAGACAATGAACAGATGGGCAAGAGTGCCATCACTACATGTTGTTTTTTGATGTATTCACCGGAGTGATTCCAGATGCAGAGCTAAAATCAGCCGAAGGCTCACAGCTGTAGATGCTGATTTATTTTGCAGTGAAATGTATCTTCCACAGTTTTTGTTTCTCATGCTGCAGTGCCACTAATGCTGAAATTTCACTACAATTTCACAATGTCTTTAATTTGGGGACTGCAACAGGGCCTCTTCGGGGTTGATATTGATCAGTAATTTAATGTCATTGGAAATGGCCAGCCCAGTGTTGATCACCAATTGATTTTGTCATATACATTTAAACCTAACCAGGCTATACTTGTTTGTTTTATGTATTTAAAAGCCGTACAGGGCAATAAAAAAAAATAGATGATACCACGTGACAACAGTGAGTTGTTCCTGTTAACAAGATTAGCCTGTGTAGTCAAAGCCTAATATAGGTTTGGCTTATTCCTCCTAACCAGACCGATGTACTGTAGTCCTTTATTATGATGAACACTGTCATTTATTATGAGTCAGTACCCACGTATGCGACTTTCTTTGTCGTGCACCAAATGGGTATTAATCCATAGCTGAAAATAGTCCTTACAAACACACCATTTTATACTCTTTGAGAAATATTTGCTGAAAACCGCACTGCCTCACTGTTTTAGGAAATTACGTAGCTTATTTGGTGCCATGCCATTGTTTTGATGGCACATGATTCCAAAACCCCAATCGTCTGAAAAATTTCCTACTGGAATGACAACCCATTTCTCTGACAGGCTGTTATCCCAAAAACAAATGCCCATTTCTCTGAAGGCTCATTACGTCCTGCAGTTGTAAGTTGAATGACTGCCTGTCCGTGGTGCCGAATCGGCAGGGGGTTTGTCCTTCATAGCTTATCTTTCTGGGCTCACAGCAGATGACATTTCAAGGGACTTTACCGTCACAGACAAATTTCCAATGTCACAATAAAATCATAAAACCAACCTCAGTTGGTGTCCCACGTGAAATGTACATGGTGGATCAGCATGTGTTTTATATGCTTTGGTGTGGTTGGCATGTTTGGTGCAATGTACCTATTGGGCAGGGTCAGGGTAGCAGGCTGACATTTTTTGGACGGTACAATCTACATTTGGAACAAACTGCTGCCACCCTTGTTTTGACCCACACTAGATATTTTTAAGAAAATATTTATCTCTTAGGAGCACAGACTTTGTTTTTTTTTGTAATAAAGAGAAATTATTGACGGGCAAACCTATTGTTGGTTTTGGTCTCTTCTTGGTTAGGATAAGCAGTGTGGGTTTAGTTAAGCCATAACACCCATTTTGAAAATAGAAAATATTTGACACCACGCTTCCTGCTGTGCAGTCTGCCCACAAAAGCAGCTGCGTCTGGAAGCCTTTGCAATTCGATGAACAAGCTTCATATATTTGTGTAATGATGTTTTTCTGTGCATGGCATGCTCCACTAAACAGAACTTCAGATAAATAGCTTTTTAAATTTCAAAGTAAATGCTCTTCTATCTCTCTCTCTCTCCCTCTTTATTCACTGGTTTAAACTTTTCACTTTGGCTCCCTTCATTCTTTATACTTGACTTGATAAATCTGCTAAAAGGATTCAATGTCACACCAGCATTGTCATTTAAATATTTGAATGTCGGTTTCACTTCCAGCAGGAAAAGAGGATGGCAAGCACTTTGAGTCCATTTTTAGCCTCTGGTTGTAGATCCACACCACTTTAACATTCTTTACCAAACACTTTCCCCTACCCCCTTGCATGCATACTCACATGTCTATAATGTACACACACACACACACACACACACACACACACGCACTCATATACTGTAGTCATGCAGAAGAGATTGTATCTAGGCCTTTGAAGTCTACAATGTTCCAGTAAATAATTAGTAGTAAAGATGAAGTATATGCCTAAACATAAATGGATCCTAGCCATCTTCAAGTGCTTCATAATCAGAGTTAAGATGCTGCTTTCAAAGACCCATTCACTCAAGAGCACCATAAGAGATCCACATACATTATCAGCCTATTCTTATTTCCAAGTCATCCAATGTGGCGGCTTGGAACACCTCAAGCTATGATGGCGTAGGCACCCATCTAGCATAGTTTCTGGATGCACCTTTCCAACATCATGTTTTGCTGGACTGACTGTCAGGTTAAATAATATAAAGAGCATGTAATCTGCATATAGGAGGATGGATAAGGTCGAACAAACACGAGTTTGTGCACTGTCCTGTTTGTGTCCTGTGTGAAACCAACCTGACTTCTTAACTTATGTAACGCAAGTTATGTTACTTACGTATGTACTTATTTTAACCCAAACAAAGCAGTCTTTGTGCCTAAACCTTCCCAAACTGTGACTGTTAGGAAAAATAGGAAATGTTCCTCAGCAAGCTTTATTTTGAAAGTCTAACCAGATAGTCTGCGTATTTATTATTGTTAACTTAACAGCGTTGGAGATTAAAATGTTGCTAACTTAACTGCCGAGCCTAGCATGTGCAAAACCTAGAGGGATGCCTACACTGTCGCAGTCTGAAGTGTAGAAGCTGCCATCTTTGACGAGTTGGGAATGAGAACATGTTGTCCATTCAGCTCCTGTCTAATAGACAATGGTTTTATAAAAAAACATTAGTTCACCACTTACATGTACAGATGAATCATTGTTGTAAACGCTCTGCTCCCCCACTGAGATGAATTGGCAATTAGCAAGGCATTATGGTCAATCTGTGAGATTGTCAGTCAAACAACGGACGCTGTGATTTGTCTACCTTTTCACTGAGACAAATTCATCATTGTTTTGTTGTGTTATCGAGAGACAGAGTGATTAGTTTAGAACTGAGCGGCTGCAACATCTCCCCCATCATTTTTGTAAACTGAGCAGGGTAAACAAACTCATTCAGTAACATAATGCTCGTGGCAATCAATTTTCCACAAGTAAAGCTCAAACAATGCGCTGCCAGCCGCTGCTGCTAGCATTCAAGGAACTCTGGCTGAAACACACTGTCATTGTTGAGTATGACATGGATTATTTTCCCCATTTTTCTGGAGAGATATTTTTCTCCTAGAGCGAAGAAGTGAGTGGAGTGTGACCAGACACATTCATTCACTGAGTAAAGGTTGGAGAAAGTTTAACCCTGGCACAAAATTTGATGGAGGAAGTGATTTTTGGATAATAAACTGCCTACAATTGTCTACAGACCGTCTACAGAGCACAGAAGCTTCCTTAATTTATATTTCTTTGTCTGGAACATCCTGGATTATGACCGTCTGGTAATGTTAGATAATGCACAGAGAGGTACTGAGAGCTTTTCATTGACAGAAATTAAATTTATGAGGGTGCCGCCTGTTGAATTTATAGAACAAAATGTACCTGTATTGATGTACAGTACAAAGTGTCTCAGACTGATCTGTGGGGATCCCTGTTATACAATGCATTTCTCTCCTGTGTGAATATTTGATGGAGAGAAAGAGCTTACTGCATATCTCATGTCTCTGTGGATATAGTGGGGATAAAAGCCCCACATTTCTCCTCTCACTTCTCTAAGACCCAAATGGTTTTGTAATGCTCTCTGTTCTGTGGTCTCACATGAGTTATGGCATGCGTTGACTCATCCTTAACTTTCAAATATTAACATTTTTTAATATAAACAAGTGTAAAATAAAACAAAAGGTATCATTTGTCAGTGTCATTTTAGGGACCGGATGGGTAATGAGAAAGCAGAATTCATGCAATTAATTATATTATTATCTAAGAGAACTAATGCCCCTTCCTCTCCATGCTCCGCTCCTCCTTCCTCCTCCTCTGTGTATTATTCATCATAGAGGACTCCTGCCCTGCTTCCCCGGGCTATTTTTACCCAGCATGCCCGTCACATTAACTGAGAGCCCCAATCCCCTGCTGCTCCAAACAGCAAGCCTCCCTCCATCTGGATCATGGATTACATCCCTCTTTTTCTACCCTTTCTCCCGCTCTTGGTACTTCTGAGCCCCCTCCTTCCCTCTTTACAGCCCTCCGTCTCTCTTTTTATCCCCACTTCTGTTTCTTCGCCACTCCGCAAACCCTCCTGCTCTCCACTCCTGTCCTCTTCCTTGTGTCTTTCAATCATTCATATTAGTGTTCCCAGTCCCCCCGGGAATACTCACTACACCTCTCTTCAGAGCACAGTCATTGCCCGCTGAGCTGCTCTAACAGCGTGGCTGACATACCCAGCTGCACATATCAGTCACTATCTCAGCCACACAGTAAAATCCTGTGGTGTCGACATGAAGTTTGAAACAACTTCCAGACAATGCATTTGGTCATCTGTCCCTATGGATTGGGTCCTAATATACCATATCATTTCAACAAGTTTCCCCAAAACCAGCATATGTTCACATTCAAGTGAGAAAGCTATCTAACAGAACCAAAAGGGGGAAGAAGTCAGCTTATTATTGCGTGACAACCAACAGTCAGGGTTGTTAAATTAGTTATAATAAACAAATAAGTTACATAACTTTAGCCATGTGAATGTGCAGTGTGTAAGCTTAGATATGATAGGATAATACAGCAGTTATATTTAGTCTGAGCTACAATACACACATTGACCCATGAACACCAATGTAGTAAAGAGAAAACACTTAAAATGAAGAGGTGTAAGTGCATCGTTAAATAAATGCAGACAAAAGGTGGTTCTCCATTATGTAACAGCAAAAGAGCTTCTATTGATATCCAGAGATTTTGGCGTTAATGACTGCTTTCTTTGGAACAGTAACCAGGTTTCCAGCAGGGAATTGCAGGAGTATAATCCGCACACAACACAAACAGTTCTTGTTTTCTTCACTGTGTGTGCAGGCTACAAAATAATGTATAAAAAGAGTCCCTCCAGCTTGCACAAATCCTTATTTGCTGTTTCCACAGCCAGGTGAGGTGATCAATATCAATTTCATTGGTTCAGAATGTGTTTGGACTATCTGCAAAACAAACCAAGGCAAGTTAGTGTGCGGACATCTTACTTGACACTACAAGATAAAATGTATTTGGCAATAGTTACAGTAGTTAGCAAATACTGTTTTTGTTTGGCTTCAGTCTAATATTTTCCTTTTTGAGGAGGCTTCGTGAAACAAGGGCATGCATGTGCGCAACTCTCCTCTCCCTCCCTCCCTCCCTTTCATTGTTTACTCAGTGACTAATGAACGTACTTCATTTGTGTATAATTAGAGTTCAGAGAGTCACTTGTTTATGCACTGGATGCCCACAACATGCAGTGCAGGCCCAAATATGATCACAAACATGTACGCCTGAGCAAAAATGTAAGCCAGCCACACAGCCGCATACCCACATACAGGCTATTTACAATCATGCAAACATAGACACAGAGGCTGATTTGTGTTCAAAATGATAAAAGTTTGTTGAATTGGACCAGATTTAATGGATGAGATGTTTAAGAAACAAAGCTCAAATGTGCTCATGCAAATATTAAAAAAATAAAACACTGATTTGCATTGTAGATTGCAAGACATTGATAGTTATTTCAGTTATTCATTGATTTTTCTCAATGGAACGCTGGGTACAGTTCTTGAAATACTGTATTCATGCAGCCCCAGTATCAGTCCTTCAGGACATTTTTACATAAAAGCAATCCTTGGGCATGATATAATTTAATTTATCAGTTTCTAGCCTAGTCTATATCAAATAAACAGGGCCTCCTGTGAGAGTCGACGACTGTTCATTACTGGTGCTTATGTTTCAGTCTCAGAAAACACTTAAAGAGACAATGAGGTGCATCTTCTGCAGATTCCACAGCTTCTGCAACAATTTTGTTTATTTCCCATTCAAGCCCATTTCCCCTCAAGGTAGGAAAGTTAATATTTTATAAAACCCATGAGGCGATGTCATCTCTGGGTTGTATACATCCGTAAGATCCGCTTAAAACAATGTCTAGCAGAAATATTTGTGCTATTTGAGCCTCTGCAGAACACAATGTCAACTTGTTTTTCTTCTCTGTGTGATTGTATTCAGCTCGATGGTACGTACACTGCAGCACTTAACATGAATGGAGGTTTATGATATTGTGCCCACTGAGCTGATAAATAGATGTGATTACTAAACTGCCTTTGAAAAAAAAAAGCGATGTTTGCTTTTTACTCAGAAAATGGCAGCATCTTGCAGATGTAAAGGCTTGTCGATGGAGCATGAACACTTGTCACCCCTGTATTTATTGATCTTGTGAACTACAACCTTAACAAGACGCTGACATGAGACTTGACCTTTTTCTGCCCCCGACCAAATATCTGATTGATAAAAAACGTCAATAGAAAAGATCAGAAAGGCTTTGTCCCCTGAGATATGTCTCAAAATCCAGCTTATCATTGTCTGCTGTAGCCTCACATCTGCTGTGCAAATTATGTCACATATTCAGAAATATATATTTTATATTTTTGCATTTATGTGTCAGCATACCATTATTTCTCCATCTACATTTATGGTAAAACTTGTTTCCATGCAGCCAATCAAATCAGTTCATTTTAAAGCACATTTGCATAAAGCACTAATGTCAGCGTTCTATAATTGGCAGATTTTCACACTGACTAACCGCCAGACAGCAGCCTGCTACACAACACAAGAGCCACTGTCTCTGAACAACATCCCACGTTAGCTCTCTTGTTAAACTCTCCTCCTTGTCTAACTCGCAAACATGGACACACGTCTTGTCCTTGCATTGAATCCACTACTACCGTCAGTCGTCGTCGTGAGTAGTAAGTCAGCTGCAGCACATAAACATACCTACAAATGTCACTTTGGTATGATCGGATACTCATGTCTTTAATACCGCTGCTAATAGAAACACTGTTTGCCCATAGTTTGTAAGCTGCAGCACAAGTTTGTTTACTCTGTCTCTCGTTCCCCTGCTGGCAGCACAGCCTGTCAGCTGCTGTCAGTCAAACATAGAAACCCACACGCAGCCGGCTGAGATGAACAAAAAGACCTTTTTTCTTTTTTTTGTTTTAATAATAAAAAATATTGTCAGTACATTTAAAAACATTATTGGCTGTAAAACAGGATGATTAATGTGATTTCAGTTGGACTATTTAAGTGGTTAAAGAGCTGAACACCCTTGGACATTTGGACCTTTTACATTCCAATTAATGCCTGGCCTGTGTCTTCCCTGTGTTAGCACAGTGTACATGTTTTAGTCCTATAATCGGATGGTCATCCAGATTTTATAGAATTGTATGTAACCCTCGTTTTAGTGTCTCCTAATGGCCTGCGTTTTATTTGCATGACCTAAAGCGTCTCCCTGTGCGTCCGATCTTCAGCAATGACGCTGGTTTAGAGCCATAACTTGTTGTAACTGTTATCCAGGGAGACTTCAGCAGATGTAGCAGAAGCAATGCAGAGTGAACCAGAGACGGGGATGTACTGAGAAGATGTACATGTGCACCAAACCTTGTAAAAGCAGTTCAACACTGTAAAACACCAGCTAAGTGCAACTACTAGTACTGGTTAGGGCTGTACCATATGACGATACACATCATGTGATGATCGAAAAATGTCGAATGTTTTATATTATGCTCTTATCGTTTATTTTGTCATAGATCACACTCTTTAATATTTACCGTCATTTGCATGCTGCCACATGTCACGGACGCAGGCAGCAGGCAGATAATTTGCATACACAAACAAACATGGAGGAAAGAAGTAGTCCAAACAGGAGAAGAACTTTGATCAGCTAAGACTAAATGAGGAGGTCACACCTAAAAGATGGGTTACTTCCGTCACATGGATGTGGTTTGAAAAGTTACTTTCCAAATTATAATGCAGACCGGTCTCTACAATAGACTCAGACACCACTAACCTCTTTTGTTGTCGACACAAGATCATGTACAAAACAAAACAAACCCCAGACTCTGCCTGCGGCACATCAGACCGCAGAGAGTCACGAATACTGTAAGAGCTAATGGCTGCCATTGCAACTTGCATCTGGAAAGTGTGTTAGAAAGTTGGAAAGTTGGAAAATATGATAAGAAATATGCCTTTCCATCTAAACTATTTAAGATGAGATATACATGTGTTCTCTCCAAGGGGAAATTTGGCTTGGGCAAATAGTGCTACAGTCAATACATAGCCTACAAAACAGATATAAGAAAGAGGAATGAGATCATAAAAACATATTAATTCTTGGATTTACATAAAATATGATATGGCTGGATGTATCATCACTTGGATTTGAAATTATGAGGATATGAGATTTTGTTCATATTGGAATCATTGCTTTATACTTTGATAGATTACAAGGCAATGCCTGATGTTTTGCAGATTCTTGATTTAGTTTACACAAGACACTCAAGACCAAAAGAAAATTGGAAAGGGAACCAGAATAAAAACTGTCGGTACTTATATATTAATACACTAACTAAAAAAATACTTACTACGATGGATTTGCTGTTGCTTCTTAAGGTCAGAGTTTAGGATGAAGGTCAGAGTTCAGAGGCAGGATTGTTATACAGTCTGAGAAAAAGTCCTGCCTAAGATGCTCAACTCAGGGACAAAGATACCCCTGAGCTCAATATGGGCTAAGAAACCAGCAACAGAAGCGTCAAAGGTGTGAACTCAGTTTTTAATTACATCACGCCCTCACATGAATCTTTGTACAAACACCCTCCAACATGTGACAGATGCAAACACAACAAGGTGAGGTCTCTTGGGGCTTACTGTATCACATCATCTCCTGTTCTTCCTGTGTTCACCCAGCCTCTGCCTAACTTAGATTACCTCCTCTCTCTCTTTCTCTCTCTCTCTCTCTCATTCTCCCTCCCTCTCTGATGTCCTCTCTACCTAACACACTTCACGTTATCTTCCCGGCTCCATCATTTGTTCCGTCACCTCGGCCTTCAAACGCTCCTTCAAACCCGCCCTCTCCATTTTACCCGCTGACTCAGCAGCTGGTTGCTAAGCTTGAACCAGTTTGTGTGTCAGGTAGGGTACAGGTGATGCCGCAGGGTGCTGGCTGACCTCACTGTGTCACTTTCACTCCAACTCGTATCAAGTTTGCTTGAGACGCTGCCTCACTCCTCGAGGGTCCTTTTGAGTTACATGGAAACACGGGAGAGGTAGCTAGAGGCAGGTACCAGTGTAAGACATACTGTATATCTGTTTTTTTAAATGTATGCAGTGTATTTTGTGATGTGCAGTGATTAGTAGTGTGTAATACTCAGATAGCTTTTACAGTTAGGACATGTTCATCTAATTAGATTAAAACACAACAACAAACGTGTACTCCCATTGTGCATCATAGGTGGATGCTGTCTAACAACTTAATTCACAAGTCCTCAGCTGATATGATTTGGGACTGATAAATTGATATAAGCAGTCGTCTTGTTTTCTCTACAACCTCTCACTTTTACCTACTGAACCCCCCTGAGATTGAGCAGCTATTCACAGTGCTTGACACGTAACACAAATACACAAATACACACACGCAGATAATGCAGTGTGACACAGTGCTAATGAGCCCTCAAAACAGAATGCTATAACATTCACGTTACAGCCATATCATGTTCACCTCCTCTCATGAAGCACTCATGCTCCCTAAATATTGCATATGTTGTGAAGTTTTGTTGATAACATCAACCTCCTGTGAATGATTACATCCTGCTTTGTGTTCATGTTCTAATTTTTCAAAGATACCAGCCAATAAAGCCAAAAACTACAAGAAACTGTAGTAACTAGACGGGTACTTGGACCTCTGCCAAGACCAGTAGTATGAACCTCAAATCCACAATCGCAAGCACTGTGTCTATATTAGAACTAACACTGGTAATAAAAGTAACAAGTAATTTGTGTATCCACCTTGTGATTCAGATCCAAAGTCAATTTGGACGTCAGGTTTTGATTTAGTTTTAGTACAGCCTTTCAACTAGACTAAACTCTGTTTAGTATTGTATAGTATCTGAATTGGTTTAGTTTTAGTTGTTGTAGACAAAACAGGGTTTACAGGTTTAGTTAAAGTGTAATACATTATTTTAACTTTTTCTAGAATTTCCAAACTCATAACAGAGTTCTGGAAAAAATGTATGTAACTATGAATCAGACTGGCTGATGATCTAAGATTGGCAAGCGCGTTGTTCACTTCTCGAGGCTTGATCGATTCTGGACAATAGAAGTTTATTTAGTTTTTTTTAAACTAAACATTTTTTAAAACAAACCAGCTCAGGTTAGTTCTAATAACATTAAGTTGCATCCAACCTTTGATTAGATCTCTTCCCAGCTGGACCCACCCTAACATTTTCATCTTCATTTTCACTGGCGAAAATGTCAATAGATTTTGTCTTCACCATGAATCATGCATTTATTTATTATTTAGGTGTCATATTTGCCCAAGCCCAACATTTAAATAATGCGCTTAAAGCTTGTGGTAACCCCAACTGGGCCTTTGGAAACTGGGCACAAGGTCAAGGAAGGACACAAACATAGCGGGTGATGAAGAAGGATAGACACAAACACATTGTCATCCTTTATGTATCTGAAAAATGTAGGATGTTCTCATGATCTTCCAACCCGGCACCACACTATAGCAGAAATCCCAAATGCTACAAACCTATACGTCGGTGAAACCAAACAGCCACTTAACAAGTCAATTCATCAGGACAACTTCCCAGGAGACTGCAGGTGTCCTCATGTGGCTCCGACTGTCGTTCACACTGGACCTCAGGTGACCTTAATGACTCTGCCGCCAGACGCCACAACAAGCGGAGCACTAACGAACTGAGTGGAAACAATGGCCTGGTTAATGATCCCACAAAGGCTAAATACCTGGGTTTCCCTACCAGTCAGCCAGAACTGAAGAAACCTCTCATAGAGAGGTGAAATGTCCTCATAGATCTACAACCAGGTCCAGCTGCCTCAGATTTAACGATGACCTGGACGACTGACAACCTTCGCAGACTTTGAACAAACCTCTCTGGCAGTGGTTACCAGCTAAGTTAAAGTCAGATTTACTGTAGAGACCCTTCCAATATCACTTTGCAGTGGCCACTTTGTTTACACTTTTATTCTTTACCACATAATTCCACATCTGTTAATTCACAGTCTTGAGAGTTAATCTACAATGTAGAAAGAAAGATAAAGAGAATATTATGTTGACTGATACTGACATGCGATGGATACATACTATACTGTATGTTTCATGTTCACATAAAAAATTAAATGGACATTTCCATCATCGTGTACAGTAAACTGAAGCTGTTCAGTACCACTTGATATGTTGAAGTGCTGCTTGGGTCCAGCAGGGAAGCCATTAGTGCAAACGGCACACAGGAGATTTGAAACATCAATATGGGAGCTCTGATGAAATTCCTCTTGTTACATTTCTTCAGTCTACACTGTATTTTCTGAAAAACTGCTGTCATCACAAGGAAGAGCCACATCAAACTGATAATGTAAATCCCATAGTTTTCCATCTACTTGTGTTTACTGAAGCTTTCCATGACAGAGGCTTCAGGTTCCTCAATAGTGTTGATACCAATAACTAAATTTATAAAGTTTATATATTTTTTTATTTATCTGTGGAAACAACAAACATTTCAATCTGTGACTGTCAGTCACTTCTAAATTGATGGTGCTGAGAGAGTTTAGCTGAATCTCTCAAAACACACTACACTACACACTACACTAATTTAAGATTGAGGTAGAAATAGCTTCATAATAGGCAAGTGCCAGCCAGTTCAGTTAGCCAGCCAGGCAGCAAAACAACACTTTCAGGCTGATGACACCTCCCCAATATGCAGCACTGGTTTTGTTTTCCTTTGTTTTATCTTAACTCTAAATTACAAAGTCAGGAGAGTAGAACCAGCGAAGTTCTCTCTCCTCAGTCCTGGATGTCCATTAAGTGTGTGTGTGTGTGTGTGTGTGTGTGTGTGTGTGTGTGTGTGTGTGTGTGTGTGTGAAGCCAGGCTCTTCCAAAAATGCCAGAGCCAATCACCAGAAGGGAATTTAGTGCCTCTCTGCTTCCTGCTCCAGTGGGCAGATAAGATAGCATTCAGATTCAGAAGCAGACATTCTCTCACTCGAAGCTGACTAGATCTACACAGAGCCTGTGGAAACTTCAGCAGCAATATATCAACAACATACTGCTGCCTTTTCCCCTTTAATTTATGGATGCGCTAAACCAGAATTGCAGTGGACCACAAATTTCTTCATTGTCTGTAGTTCCAGTTCAGTTTGTTTTGAGTGCTTGACGAGCTGCTGCTTACGTAGCAACTGTACTGAGTGTGGAGGTTTATTGGCTCCAGAAAATTTAACAAAACCAATTTGTGCATGTACAGCCTCGGGCTACAGAGGTACAATAGTGATGAGGGGGCAGATTTTTTTTTTTTTTGCGTGTGTCCAAAATTTTAATCCCAGGTGATTCAGTCTATGTTTAGCAACCAAGCTTACTTAAAATTCAACATAAAGACAATGTTTCCACTGAGCCTCTCTCTATATCGCTGCTTGTCCTGTCCTTCTCTTCTCTTACACCACCTTCTGTACTTTTTCCAATTTAGCCTGCCAGTTTTGCTACACAGGAGGAATGGAGCCTTCTCACCGTTTTACAGAGGATTATTGGCAAAAGCCAGCGTGCAAAGGAGGATTTTTGTTGACATGTCTTCAGTTTGCATTTTGATGACTTATCAACTTTCAGATTGTTTCTCACAGTATGTTTCTGCTAGGTAATAATTTAGTAAAATAACTGACTTTTAAATTAAAACTAATTGTTGAGTTTCAGTTGATCGTAGGGACTTGGTTTAGGAACCGGATGGTGGTCGATTCAAGTCACAGTATGGAGTGTGGATTGGTAGCTAGAGAGGTGCCCTCACCTCCTGACCACTGCTGAGGTGCCCTTGAGCAAGGTACTGAACCTCTAGCTGCTCACAGGTCGCCATTCCATAGCATGTCTATGAGTATTTAAGGCCTATACTGTATGTGTAAACTTGAGTGAAAATAGAATTTCCCCATCGAGAGATCAATAAAGTTAATCTTCTTCATATACAGTGTGAACTTAAGAAATAAGAAATGCTGTGTAGACATGGTCAAGCTTCTCAGTGGTCTTTGCTTTGCTCTGTTTTTTAAACTTTTGTTTGTTTATGGTTATAATTCTGTAGTAGATCCAAAAACCTATATCCAATAACCCCAAAAGACAAATCATCATATTGACATGGTGTCACTATTGAGGTGATACTATGTCAATGTGTGACTCCTTCTACGGTTGAATCCAGTGGCATGCTATAACCTGAAATGATCTACCTCTCTGATATAGTTGTAATTCTATCAGCCACGGGCTGAGCTGTAATCTTATTATCTGTTGTTAACAGAGTTGGAGTTGGGTGGGGGCTCGGCAGTGATGGGGATCTCCACGGGGCAGATTACCTCTGCATTATCCACTCAGAATAGGACATTATCACCTATCACAAGCCGGAGGTGTCAATTGATCCAATCAGATTGTCCCTCTAGTGATCCGGGCCACTCCCATCGCCAGTTAATTATGAAGAAGATGAGACACTTTACCTCGGTGGGTAGAGTTGGTACATCCTGCTGGTTTGTTTCTGCACTGCACGTTCCTCCACAGTGGAACGTCATGCAACGTGTGAACTGGTTTGAACTCTGTGAAGGTCGAGAGACTCAGCTGCTTTCCTTTTACTGCAGCAAACAGGGTGTTTTTAGATTATTGAAGATTTAATACACAGAATATCTCTTACTGTAACTGTATCAAAACAAATTTGTTTGTTATCAATCACATCTTACTCAAATATTGTGTTTTGACAGGCACTTGGTATGCATTTAAATGTAATAACTTATCAGGGGACTACTTTGTGTGTCAACAAGTCAGGTTTGAAATGATTTATGTAAAATTTTAGATTTATATGGAAAGCTGTAAGAGGCTTGCCACAATGATTGATTATTAATTATTATACTTATTTTTATCTCGCTGTGTTTCTCGCATCTCTACAATGGAGGTGGAAAGTGCAAAGTTAGCATGGACGAGCCAAAACAGTTGAAGTTGTGGGCCAGACTGAGCTGAGAGAGTTGCGTTGCCATAAAGCAGAGGTGCAGTGGCAGGTGATTATTTTTTGTATTGTGCCATTGATTTCATATCGTTATTTGCTTCTTTGTATTATAGAAATATCGATTATAAAGGCTTTACAGGGCTTTGGGTGTGATGGAAAAGCCCCTGCAGAACAAATGATGAATGTAATTCCATAAAATGTTGTGATGAGCTTCAAACAGTGTGCAGGATCACATCCTTATTGATCAGCTGTGTCTGCCTCTTGGCTTCCTATCCAGGTTTTCTGAACACAAAACAATGGACGAGTTCCATTTTGGTATATCAGATTTAAAAGGTGTCTAATATTTGATTGCCTGTTATGAAATGATATGATTACAGGAATACACAGAGACCACAAACAAAACAGCCATGCACAGCTATACTGTAGCCCAAAGGTTTAAATACTGCCTTTCTTTGGCACCAGATTGTAGAAGCTGAAAACTGGAGACCAAAACAGCTAAAAATAGCTACAGAGAAAGCCATGTGCAGACACGCCCTTTGTTTACACCCAATGTTGAGCCACCCAAACAGTTTTCTGGAAGCCAGCTTGAGTGCCTATCAAGTGGCGAAAGTGCCCACACTGATCTGCAGATTGGTGGCTTGTGCGACTGTAACTGTTTAAATACAGACCATGGTGTACGCTACTAACTACGCTCAGTGCCCCGAATGCAGCTGAGTATATTTAGCGGAAATGTCAGCTTATAGGTGCACATTGTTGCAGAACAGACTGAAATAGAAACAAAGGTCAATATGGCATAAAATTGACATCAGATTGCTTAATGTGTGAACAGTATTGAGGTGACCTTTCACAAACAAAGCATATATTGCGAGCTGTTGCTCATACAGTAAAGCACATGAATGAAGTCTCTCAGATACAGAGTAAGATCTTTTAAAATGAGAGTGAAGCATCGTTTTATTTTCTAACTGATTTACTGACACATTTTAGTTTTGCTTACAATAACAGAGGTTGAATTGCATTTTGAATCTGTAGCGTGTTGCTTTTTCCACTTGTCCTTAGTTCTGGTCACAAAACATTTTCTCTCATAATGGCTGACCTGTTTGTTCATGGCCCATAAGTTTGTGCAGCTGCACAGTAGCACAGCAGATAAATGACGGCCTTTTAAGCTCACTCAATCTGGACCTCATATCCTGTGGCCCTTTAGGAGAAATCATGCATTACAAACCAGGCAGAGATCACACCTGGCTGCTAAATATGCACAGTTGGATACCCTTACATTTATTCAGTCCTTAGCACTTTTTATGGCGCATTCAAAGACCTGTTCTCCAACATACTATACATACTATACTACATTTAAAATAACAGTGTATTTTATTTATGAAGGTCCCACGCGTCATTGTTTGGATTTAGATGATCTTATATCTTATATTAAACTAAAACAAACCATTCAACAAAAAATCAAAACATTATTTATTTATTTATTTATTGGCCTTTTCAAGATTTATTTTGATAGAGACAGCTGAAGAGTGACAGGAAATGTGGGGAGAGAGAGACAGGGAATGACATGCGGAAGAGTCCTAGGTAGGATTCAAACCCTGGGCTTCCACATCAAGGACTGAGCCTTCACACATGGGGCGGCTACTTTACCAACTGAGCTAAACACTGCCCTGATTCTTTTGATTTTAGTGAAAAACGTGCTTTACAGCATATGTAATACCAAACTTGCTCCTGGGAAAGTAACCGACTTCACGTAATGTTGGAAAACATCACACTGATATTGCAAATGAATGATAGCACAACTTCCAAACATCACACATGCATTAATCGCATTAATTTCTGGCCTCTAGGGGGCATCATACATCAAAACAAGTTGACAGACACGCAGCTACCACCTACATACATTCAGCAGACACAAAATAACATTGTTTTTTTTTTTTTTTTCAGTCATGTCTTGCCTATCATCACTCATTTTTCTGTAAAGGTGTGTTGTCAGACATTTATAATAGCAATCTGAGCCAAGAGCCAAAACAAGCACTTTTAATGGATGTGTTTTGACGGTGCATGTTTGCCCGCCAGTAGCCCGTTTTGCAGCACTCTCACTCAATATTAGACCAAATTCAAAATGTTCCCATTAGTCACTTTGACACAAAAACATGAAAAAATAAGTCCAGGTTGAAAAAACACCAAAGTTACCCTCAAACATGTACACATACACGCGCTACAAGATTTGAAGATGATGGCTCATCACATATTGCATAATGCAAAGCAGAGTCTGGAAGACAAAATGGCTGGCGTGAGTGAAGCGGCCAATATGGGTTACCTATTCTTCTGCAAGAACTGCACAGTAGGTGAGCTTTTAACTTGTAGTCAAGTATCTGTCAACAGTAGTATGATAGCTTTGGTTACTGTCGTTCAGCAAAGCAGAGTCAAGATGACGGTGCTCCGTCTCCTTGTTGGCTATTGTGGTCCAGTTAATTCCTCATGTTACCAGATAATCTGGGCTGAACATTGGTACCAACCAGGGTTCCAGACCAGATTTTGTTGGAAGGTAAAACAGCCCAGAACTCCTGTCGTCTGAGCTAAGTGGATCTTTTCCTAAAACTAACCAAGAGTTTTGATGCTTAAACCTAACAAAGTATGTCATGTAGGTTATGTACGAAATGTTTTTTAGCATGTTCTTGGGTATCACATTCTTGTCAACGGACATGGAGGAACATAGAAACAGTGCAACATCGCTTCCTCTGTAGATATAAAGGGCTCACGCTAAGGTTGTAAAAGCACTCCAATTCTTATTGCTTATATTCTTATACTCTAATGAAAGCATAGACATGAATAAAATATCCAATTGCTGTCATGACCTGTCAACGGAGCCCGTAAATCTTACATATTGGACTTCTAAATTCCATTAAAAACTGCTCTAATTGGCCATTTTCACAGTAGACATTGACTTGTCTTAGCTGGAAAAACAGGTGTAATTAACAATATTTATGGCTTTATTCCATTAAGGTGTGCCAGTAAGGCATGCCAGTGAGCCAGCACGCACATAAGCAGGGATCTGATCCTGGCACATCTAAATGGAATGCAGCCATTATTAAGTTAGCCTCGTTTGTCAAAATCTCTGCCAACATCTGTACACGTTTTTCTGTTAAAATTTCATATTTGACAAGTATTTATGTGTATAAATGGAGACTCACGAGACTACTCATGAGCATAGAAGGGATTAAGGACTAAAGATTTAATAGACTCAGTAGACTGTCCTTTTGTTCAATGTATGCTGTGACTGTCGTGTCTCAGTCTAGACTTGGACAGCAGACACAAAGCAGTGTTGTATTGTCAGCTTTAAGGCTTGTACATCATTGTAAAGCAATGTTTAGTCATGTGCTAATATAAACACAGCCAAAAAGAGAGTTCAGTTTAGTTTGTGTTTGTAGGTCTGTGTGTGTGTGTGTGTGTGTGTATAAATTTAGAAGCAGCCTTAGTAAAGGGTCTATAAAAATCTTAAAGCCCACACAACTTTGACCATAACCCTTTAAAACCTTCCTACTTTAGAACTGTGGGCAGAACATTGTCAGATGTTACACAATAGGACCAAATTCATATATTAAAACACAAAAAATGGATTCGCCAATAATTCAGAGATCACTTCTCCTGCAAAACATTTTGTTTCCTTTGTTGACTGGAGCAAAATGAGCCTCTGAATCTCATCAGGGATATAAAGTGGAACTGTTCCAGTTGTGAAAAGTTTCTTTGTTATTTTTAACATCCAACTGCATTCATTTTCCACAAATCTACAAAATATGGCTTCTCCTAGCTCCTTACTAAAATAATCCGTGTGATCATTTCTCTCTGAAGCCTGCACCAAACTTTGATTTGTGTTACACTGAACACATCGTCCCCTTTCCATCTCAGTCAAGTGTCTCCTTTCTGATGTAAACAGATGTCCTGGTCTCTAAAGCAGCTTACATGAGCAGCCTACAAAAGCTTTTAGTATGTTGCTCCAAGGAACTGCCTACAGTACCTTGCTGGTCTTCACATCATCTACCAGCTTATTGATGCTCAGTTTGAGGGGTGTTTTGCATCATAAACTACCATCAGACCATTTAATTAGGCCTCTGTATATGAATGTACCTTTTTATTATAAGATATACTATATAGTGGTATAGGTGACCACATGTTGAGGTCAAACCAACATCATAAAATGGTGATTCTTTGGCCAAAAAATACAATATTGTGGACTAAGCTTAGTACACCACCTGTGTAAAATTGTTACTATTACTCAAAAATTACTCAAAGTTATTATATAATAATCTGTAACATATCTTATTTTTAATGCATTACGAAGCAATAAACACGCACATGAGGCAGCAGATGATGGAGATGCTGTTATGGATGTTCATAATGAGGTAAATACAGCCAAACAAAAAAATAAATATTTGCTTAAAGCTTGGTGATTACAAACTGAAACATCTGTCCAATATTAGTTTGTGTTGCATTAATCAGATATCATGTTAATTAATACGACTGCTTCATTTTCTGCTTCTAATAATCAGTTTTGAGCTAATAACAAGCCTATATTTAGTGCTCTTTTCCCAACACAGTCACTACTTTACATCCTGGCTTTTGTAAATTCCATCTGCGCTGCTATTTAATGCTTCATTTTCAGAGGCGGGCGATTTCCCCCTCGCAAATCAGACAGTTGCAAATGGCATGACCTCAGTAAATCCAGCCGAATACATAATCAACTAATTATTATTCTCTTCCAATGCATATGCAATGAGGAGAAAGGTGCACCTCGCAAATACTCGCACAAATGTCGTGCAAATTGCGGCTCCGGCCCGGCGCATCTGCTTGATAAATTCAGCATGTGTTTGGTGCAGAATACGCCACATCTGAAGAACAGGCGCACAAGCCTTTAGTATATCTGGCCGTGAGTGGCATATGCAATTTTCAGAGATATTCTGCTTTGACCGAACGGGGTTGGTGATTATTGCGGGTAGGCCACAAGATGTAGAGCCATGCATGGAAATTAGCCCTCATTACTTTCTGTTCTCATTCAGGCTGATGTTCCCCGCTCCTCTTCTTCTGCTCTCACTTCATTTTTTCACTCTCTGTTGCTCCGTCTGTTTTCTTTGGAGGGAATAAAACTGGGTCATGTCTTCCTCCTCCTCCTCCTCCTCTTCCTCCTACTTCTCCTCTTCCTCCTCCTTCTCCTCCTTCTCAGTGGCTGAAATGGAATGAATAGAAAAAAAGGGTGAATTAATGCTGTGCTGGTGGATGCATGGGAAGATCGAAATGTATAGATATAGGCATGGTCATCCACACACACACACACACACAGCTGCTGTGCTCACATCAATTTGCAACTAGTGCAACGCATGACACTCCATCCAAAAGCACTTGAAACATATCTCTCCTCTCTCGGTGCATCTCACGCACCCATTGTGTGTGCCTCTCTCCACTCCAGTACAAGGTGCATCTCGCTGCTGCTTTTCTTTCTGCTACGTCTTTATCTAACATTTCAGCGTGGACTACCTGCCGCCACAGCTCAATAGTTCTGTCAGGTTCACCTTTTTAATGTGGGAAGATGTCAGAGTCTCTCTCTCTCCCTTCACACACACAGATAACTAACAATCCAATACTATCACAATGCTCCGTGTTGCACATGATAACATGGTGATACAATACGTTTCATTCAGACCAATAGTGGATTTCTGAGGCTAATACAGATACCAGTGTTTGAGAATTTATAAAATCTGATCATGATCTGATCATGTCATTTTTACCAAAAACCTAAACATTTAACATTTTTCAGAGGGAATTATTCTTAAAATTGTGAGCAAAAGAAACATATTTCGATACCTCAGTCACGTTACTTATGCGTAAACCTATTCAGTGTGAGTAATGTATCTGCAATAATTAAATATTGGCTGATATTTCAACATAGTCTACAGTGATTAGCTACACAATAGTTCTATAATACACATTATGTTATGTTATGTCTTTTTAAGTGAAGAGAGGAAAGACATTTTCCAAGTGAAGCATCAATAATATGTTTTTACTTCTTTTAATGAGTTAAAGGTCCAGTATGCAGCATTTAGTTGCCCCCCAAGAGTGACATTGCAAATTGCAACCAACTCAATACTCACCTGCTTCTTCCAAGCTCGTAAGAAAATCTGTGGCTGTGAAATTCACATAGAAAGCAAAGACCTTATTTGGATCACTGTTTGTCTGTTCTGGGCTACTGTAGAAATAATGACAGTTCAACATGGCGGACTGCATGGAAGAGGGCCGCTGTCACTGTAAATATAAAGGAGTCGAAAACAGCTTAATAAAATTGCATATCAAATTATCAAGTATTGGAAGTTATCATGTAAAGGTAAATCTTTTTACATGTCTGTAAAAACACAAGATTGCGCCTTGTGTGTGCTTTTAAAGTACTTGTAGAAATATGTATGTTACAGTCCAAGATAGATGATAACTGTTGATGTAACGTTAATTTAACGGTCGTAAGAGCACTGTAAAGTGGAGGGATTCTGTTAAAAGTCTCTATATCAGCACTCTTGTCCAATCAATGTACGTGGTTGAAGTAACTGTTGCGTATCTTTTCTTCATGTTTGCACCTACACATATACATGTACACATCTGTTTACACATATACATGTATTGTACAGTGCACTAACTTTATCACACTCAGAATGCAGGGGGAGTAGAGAACTCGGTATTTATCAGTTTATTTTCAGAGATCCAGCGGCTGCTGTGGAAGGATTAGGCGATTAGAAAGACGACGCTCTGAGATTGGCCAGCAGGCCTCATCAGATAAAACATGTTTAGAGCAAACAAAAGCCCGGCTCTGCTCTGTCAGGACATCGCCAGACCACTTTGATCTCCTCGCTCTCCCTGACGAAGCTACAAGAATCTCTGTCACATCTTCAGATGCCTGTCTCCCAAACAAAGCCTTGTCAGATGTTGGGGCTCATTTCTCAGGGCTGCTCCGGCTATTCTCAGATTAATTACTTGACAACCCTTCTGGGGGCCAAGAGGTTCTGCCAGCCCTGCAGGTTTCAACCCTTAACAAAGCTCTGACACCATACAGATGTAGTAGACTCTCTGCTCCGATGAACAGTATATTATGGTTTTATGTAACAACGTCCCCTCATCTGCAGCTAACAAGGATGGCGAAAGGTTTTTGATCTTTTTTTTTTTTTTTTTAACATTTTCCACAATTGTACAAAATTGATTTCTGCCCTTCTCTTTCTCTTTGTCCCTCCATCATGTTTCCCACTCATATTCAATAATGGCGGGCAGTCGTGTTGTTTCATATTGCAAGATCAGCCTTTCGCGAGGGACAGTTATGATTAGATTTGTTTGTGAAGGACAAATTTCAAAAAAAGCGGGTCGATTCAATAAAAGAGAATTCACACGGTGGGTGTAAACTTGTTATTCAATTTGGCAGCACCAGGTAAACTGATGGACAGCGGTAGATGGAATCCACCCAGCCTCTCCTGAATAACATCTATTATCGTCCACAGCCTACTGTAAATTTCCGCTCAGGAGACTCTGGGCTAAATTCAAACAGTTAGCATGTAATTTTCCTGAGCCCATCCTAACATGGTTTCATACAAAATAAACTGATAATTATATTCGTCGGCGTATGTGCATGCGTGTATGTTTGTGTTTGTCCTCAGGCTTGCCGTAGGAGGATATTAGGCAGCTCTTTGAGCGGAGCCTGATCAGATTTACAGGCGAGAGAGAGAGAATAAGACACATGGGAAATCTAGTCATGCTGAACTCATCAACAGAAGTGCTTGAGTACTGTGCTAACAAACTGCATTCTCAAATTGTTTCACTATTGCTCTGCAACATCAGCCTGGCATTACAGTATGTTTCTGGAAGTCATTTTAATTTTTGCAGATTTAATTTCAAAATGGCTGAGACAGAAAACCAAAAATGCATTATTTATCACAATGCAGCTCCAATTAGATTTACTGCAGCCATCATCAAGTAAAGATTTGACGTCGGGGGGGCTATTTTTGGCTGATTAACTATAAACCTGACACATAAAAATGTCTTTATCGCTATGTTTGTGTGAAACACAACAACCCCGTTGTAAATGTCAGTTTGGGGATCAAATTGGTGGCTTAGATGTGTCTAACATGAATGCTGACTGAGACTTTTTCTGGCTCAGATGTCTGACAGATGAAGCAAGCCCGTGTATTGCATTATTTAAGTGTAAGTGCCTTCTCTCACCCAAAATATTTTTTTTGATTTCAGACACTGAGGGGGGTTCAGAGAGAATATTAACGGTTGCTGTTTCATTTCAAAAACTTTTGACGCTCCTCTAACCGCCTTTTAAGCTCCCAGAGAATTTTTGATTCTTGTTTAGTATCGTCTTTTTTTGTCTTTTGTGTCCGGTTGAAGTTTTGACTCCGTGTCCAGGGCTCTTTTTTTCTTTTCTTGTTTTTTTTTTTTTTTTTTTGGTCGCTGGATGCCGTAAAATGCTCTATGCCCTTGTCAACGTTCCGAGGTGCTCAGACAGACCGTAATGATCTGGCAGGAGTCCAAGACAGCTACTGAGCTACTGATACTGTTAGGCTTGAAGTGGTTGTCCTCTCATTTTATCTCATCTTATAACAGCCCAAGCTCCTTGAGACACTCACCACTCTGTAACCTCTGTATGTCTTTAACTTCAGTACTGAAAACTGGTTTTGAACTGCTACTGGTCCCACCTTATACAACAGAATGTTAACAGAATCATAATGAGTAAAACTTTATTGATTATCAGTAAATAACAGAAAAAAATAATAATTTTGTAATATAATAATGCCACCGACCTTGAAGCAGGTTCTGTTTTTTCTTGCCACCATCTGCAAGTGCTTGCTCATGGTGTGAATTTTTGCATCTCTCTAAATAATATTATAAAGAGTCAGTCTAGACCTGCTGTATATAAAAAGTAATAAACTTTTTTATGATTTGTCGCTACATAAATAAAATTTAATTGAAGTTTTGGAGAGGCTAGGTGTTTTCTTCCTGTTTCCAGTATTTATGCTAAGCTAAGCTCACCTGCTGCTGGTAGCAGCTTCATCTCTCAGACATGAAAGTAGAAACAATCTTCTTATCTAATGCATGGTGAGAAAATATCTTATTCGATTAATATTGAATACATTGGTGGTTTTGTATTCAACATGTAGTACTCTGATACTTTTGGTCTTTATTTACTTTTTGAGGATTTTTTGAGGACTATTGTTGTGATTTTTGATGATTTTTTTATTAGCCAGTAGAGGCAGGGCAGGAAAATGGGTGAGAGAGAGAGAGAGAGAGAGAAGAGGGTTATAATGTGTAATAAAAGTCACCAGCTGGAATTGAACCGGTGAAGTTGTGAAGGTCTTGTGCCATCTTGGTGTTTTTTCTCACTCTATAATAATTACTGATAAACAGCAGATAGGATAAGACCCAGAATCAGTAAGCAAAATCAATATCTAAACCGAGTCTGAGCATATTCTGAGTTCATTCAGCTTCACCGTGTGCTCTCACTCTCTCTCTTTATTATCTGCTGTAAGATTTAGTGGACGGTACAGTCTACAGCTTAGCATCATCTCAGATGTATTGGATGCAGCACAGCACAATAAATCCTTCTCATAGCCTGACTTAGTTGATTAGAGGACTTACAGTTTTTGCCAAAAATCCTACGTGAGTTCTTTCTTTTGTTTTTATGACTTGGCTCTCATCCAGTTTCTCCTTATATGTCTTACAGACTAACACCCTCTCTAACATTTCCCACTCTACCTTCTCTCCTTTTGATGACAAGGTCACAAAAGGTCAGCAAGCCCTGCTCTGAAATTGTCATCATTAACAGTATCCGGAGTGTGTGGGTCTCTCTGCTTCATCAGTCGGCTCTTAAGTGGAGTGAACCAGGTCAATACGACCTTAGCGTGGCTCTATTTAGTAAAACATTACTCGACAAAGATTCCTCTGTTCCGGCTCCTGTTTAGACCGCAGCACTAAGTTCATGACATTTAAATTAGCCTGTGACTGAACCCTAAAAATGTAAATTCAGCCTTTCAGTTGCGCAAAAAAAAAAAAAACTGAAAATTGTTCTCTCAAAAGTCATTGATTGATTGGAAAACCGCCGACGGAGAACATGACATACAAACAAAATCACACACACACAAATGCTGGCTTGCACACATGTAATCAGGCACAGATTCAGGAACAACTTCAGGAAAATGTGACTCATGCACTGACTCTGAGTTAAGTCTTAAAGCCTGTTATTTGTTGACCTCTTTCTCCTCTCACTCTCTTTTTATTGCACGCACACACACACACAAACACACAAACTGCCAAACCCACAACCTTGTAGTAGCTACACAATTTAGTTTTTTTTATTTTCAGCAATTTGCTTGTTGACCGCAATGCCTGTAGGCTTGAATACGTGTATTTTTACACTCAGTCTCTCATGCATAGAGGCACTCAAAGGAAGTGTCCCAATTTTACTATAATTCTAGTATTATATTGTTGTAGTCTTCACTGCCCCTACCTCCCATATTGTAAACACACAGTTACGTTTGGCAGTGTCTCATTGTTGTAAGAGTTTGGGCTAATCCAATAACAGCTCTGTTCGTAGACAAGACACTGTTAAGTTGTCAGAAAGCCATGCTGCTTAAGAAATAAGAAAGCCTTCAGATGCCTGAGTGAGTCAGCAGTATATGCCCACAGAAAATTTGAATTGCATTAATTAGACTTTCTAACTGAACCAAAAGAAAAGAATTGTTGTTCTGGAATTTTAAGCAAGAAACTCTTTGGATATATATTAAAGTTGTTTTTGACTTTCTTACGTGCTCACTAAGCTTGCCACATTCACCTCAGATCTTTTAATGTTACTGTTTGTAAGTCCCTGGTTGGAATAAAAGACATTTATAAGTGCATCACTTATTGTAGATTGAAATCACTTTTTCTAACCTCACTCTGTGTTTTTCAACATTTGTAGGTTTTCGCTGTTATAACTTCATCTAGTTGGACCGATCAATGTTCTTTGATTTTTGAGAAGAGTAACTGAACGTTCGGTTTATTCTTAGTCTCTATTGGAAAACAGCTGCTGCACCAGCAGGTCCCTGTGTCCCAGTGCGTTCGGTTTCTACTTCTCACTGCCTTCAAGCGCAGTACATTCTTGTCAACTTTCCATTAGATTTAAATGCAAAAACAACAGTTTTGATGTCAAATCAACGCATTCTGAGTTCCAACACCTGCCCCATTTTGTAATCTTGCGGATTGTGTCGAGTGTCGGTTATCGTATCATCGAGAGTGAACGATAAGTCCTTTTTTAAACGTCCAGCACACTGGTATAAATGCCGTATTGACTGGCAGATGAATGAAATAGACCACTTCCCCGAAGTGGTTTGCACACATCCAGAAGTAAACACATTTCTTTGCCATCATCTGCCTGACGAGAACATGTTCTCACCTGTCCGTTGTTCTATTTAGGTGATGTATTGACCACCATGTCTCCGTCCTTCTTCTCCAGCTCAGCGATTTCCTTCTCTCAACAAACTATTTGTTGTGTACTAACTGTAAACATGACTACCCGAAGAAAGTGACAAATCCTAAACTTCTTCTAATAGATTATTTTATGCAATTCTCTAGCATTACATTCAAAACAAATCACACTTGATTCAATGCATTTTGACTCGTCAATTTAGAAAATGCTATTTTTTATGAAAGAGCTCTAACAAGACATTACATTGCTCAACAATGTTAAACAATAAATTTGCTCAAATTTACAGCTGGCTCTTCGCCCACCTTGTTTCCCTCTTAATCAAAATATTGCTGAGATTTGGCAGCGTGGTAGCCAACGTCAGCTGCTTTGGTTTTTTCATTTCATTCAGTGAAATACGTCTCATTCAAATGAAACAGTTACATAAACGTGTGAGTTCAGAGGTAATGTTGGGCGTCCTGGCTGCGACATGTAAACCTGCAGAGATTATAACCTCACTTCACCTCTCTTTTAGTCTAAAAGTGGATGCTGGAGTGAATGTGGGCAGATTTAAATGCTCTGAACACAGCTGCAGTGATGATGTGGTGTCGCGGTGTAGCAGCAGCACCTTTGGCAGAACTACGAGTGAGCTGAGCATTGAGAGAGGACACGTGTTGCAGATATGAGCGTATCAGAGTTATCCATTGTAACTGTCTGGCAGGTTTTTACTAAGTTTCTGTGAGATCATCTGGCTTGTTCATGATTTGTTTAAGATGGTTTAGCACAGAATGATGACTGTCAGTTGTACAGTTATCTGGAATATGGAGGATGATAAAGCATTTATAAATTCCTCTTTTTCTGCAGCGCAATACCAGGTACACCAACATTAATTTCAAGAGACATGACGCCAATAGTAAACACCAGAATTACAATGTATAAACCAGCTTCCAGGCTGAAATATTGTCATTTTTTGAAATATTGTCGATTTAAAAATGGAGACAAATCTTAATTTTAGTGAAATATGGCAGTGCAAATCTATCTTGCTTTAGTGTCCCTTATTTATTTCATGTTTATTTTTTATATAGCATGGATCAGTAGCACATATCACACCATTAGTAGCCTAAGCCAGTCTGCAATGGTCATCCTGAGAAGGAATAATAACTACGAAACTCAAATGAAAATACATACACATCGAGAAATATATCTAAAAGTCAGCAGAGTAAAAGTTAAAGTGGGTTGTTAAAGTCCTTAATGCGGCACAAAATTAAGTTAACCATTTACTAGTCTTCCATCCATCCAAATGACAGCAGTATCGACCAATCATTGTAGAGTAAATGACTAGCCAGCGGTGACTGTTGGAGGGCAGGACTCATTTACTTTAGATGTCTCGTATGGATCAGTACTACGTCTTCATACATCAGCTGGTGTTCAGAAACAGAAATGCACGAAATGGAGTGGTTTACTGGGATCACTGGTACAGTAACATTACAGTTCAGCGCGCAAGGAGCATCCGTGTAGTGTGCCCGCATCACATGTACACGTGTGTTTGAACAATGCACACATCCTGTGCTTTAAGGTTGTTCACCTCCATGCAAAGTCTTACTGCGTAACTACGGATTGCTCGAAATGACACGTAGTATGAGGCAATGATGAGTGCTCAACAACTGAAGCGACTGAATGGTTCAGCTCTATAAATGCAAAGGCTCTCCCCTCATGGATATTATAATTTAATTTGCGCACTTCTTTGTTGTTACAAACAAACTGCTGGCCATGGTGTGAGTACTAATGAACAAGGAGAAAGAAATGTATCTGTACACACGGCTCAGCGAAGAAATGTATCATCAAGCTTCACGGTATTGGTTCTTTGTCAACGTAATTGTACCTTGACAAAACCGGTTTTGTTTGAGACATTGGTAATAAATTTATCCACTGGAGCCGAGCGTGCGGTTATATTTTAGCTCTTTCTCTTTTGGTTGAAATCTATTCTGTGCATCAGCGCTACCATGACTAAAACCAAGATTAATTGCTTTCATATCTCTGGTGTGGGATCACAACCACATAGAAACACACACACACACGAGTGTCTTAGTACTACACACGTTTTTTTTTTCTCTCTCTCTCTCTCTCTCTCTTTTTTTTTTTTTTTTTTTGCACACGGTACGCCGTGTACCAGATCAAAATGAATCTGCTTGGATCAAAATGAGACTGGTCTAATTGACAGCGAGACTTCAATGCTGTGCCGACGGTATCCAGCACGCAGGGTTCCTCTCAGTTGGGACCAAAACATCTCTACAGTGTTAAAGGGCGTAATAAATGTAAAAGATAAAGAAGGATACTTTGTTTTTCTTCAGATGCACATATGTGTGTTTGCACCTGTGCATACACAAAACCAAACAGTTGCTGATGCTGACCTCTCCCCCTTGCTGAGTACATGGCTCTCCATGTTTATCGTAACTGCATACAGATGATGTTGATAGAGCTTGTTCATCCCTTGAAGGAAACAGAGGCTCTATTTGCATCTGACATTAAAGTAGGGAGTGAGCGCGGCGGCTTATTACAAAGCCGACAAGGAGGAAAAGCTGATGCATAATGCACCTCTGTGGACAGAAAACATCAGAGCAACGAGGCTACCGCCTGCTCACTCTTCTAACAGCATCAATTCCACTTTCCCAATCACCTCTCTGTCTGACAGCCACGATGAGAAGAGCGAGGCGGAGGGAGGGGGGGGGCATAGATACAGAAGAAATCATACTACTGCTTGAATATGCAATCAGTTTGGCAGCTACAGTGACTGAGCAACATCATCTGAGCAGGGGAGAGTGAGTGGGAGAGATCGAGATCAGGAGTGAGAAAGGCAAAAAAAAAAAAAAAACGAGAGACAGAGGGAAGGAGGGAGAGAGCAAGTGTGCAGCTTTGAGGCATTCCATCATCTACCAAACTCCTGCAGCTTCCCTCTTCCCTCCTCCTCCTCCTCCTCCTCCTCCTCCTGGAGAGGGAGAGCAACAGAGAAGAGGAAGAGCAAGAGAGAGAGAGAGAGAGAGAGAGAGAGAGTGAGAGAGTCACGCTTACAAGCCAGCAGAGAGAAGAGACGTCAAGAGGAGGATCTACAAAGGGGGGAAAAAAAATCCTTCTCTCTCTTCTGCTGCCTCTCTCCGTACATCCTACGGGCAGCGAGGAGCGAGGAGGATCCGGCTGGCATATTTTCTACGCTGCTTCCCCGCGATTTCTGAGGCTGTACAACAGTGGGTGGAGCGCAGGGAGAGCCGCCGAGAGCTCGATCGGTGACATCGCTCCGCAGCAGCAGCAGCAGCAGCAGCAGCAGAAGAGTGCTGTAGAGGAGCCGGGATGCTTAACAACCTGACCGACACAGAGGAGGGGGACGGGGGAGCGCAAAGCCAGGGTGAGTGATGGGATGTGTCATGTAGTCACACACACAGGGATAAACACGTATTAAAACGGGGGACGTGGCAATGCAAGACACGTACTGTATATGCCCACTCGAGCACAGCATGCACAATTTAGGTTTACACGCACAACCTGATGAGAGTGAGCGGTCATTGGAAGAAGTAGTGTGTGTGCGCATGTGTGTGTGTGTGCGTGTGTGTGTGTGTGTGTTACAGCATTGTACGGTGGTCGGCCTGCTTGCCTCCACTGCTGCTGCTCTTACTGCAAGACTGTTGTGACAGGAATAGTAATGTGCTCACTCCATACGATGGATGGCAAGTGTAAGGGCATTGCAGTTTTGTCCAGCAGATGCACAGACTTGCACCAACACACACCACCAGACACACACACACACACACACACACACACACACACACACACACACACACACACACACAGATGTACAGTAAAGACCGTTTTTCTGGTGTAGCCATCCAATTGCTCATTCACCCTTCATGACGACGTAAATATTCCCTACGCATATGGCGTTCTATATACAGGAGGTATGGGCATGTGTGCACTCACGCAAACACTCACTGACACACACACACACACGCACACACACACCCACACACACGAGCACTCACAATTACAGATACCAAGCCACCATTGCTGCTAATCCCTTTGCCCCCAGCTGTCAAAATCAGCCCTCCATCCAATCCCCATCGCTCAGCCCAGTCCTGAGTCTCTGCAGGCTCTCTGGAGAAAACCTGTAGGTTGCTGGTTTGTGCAGAGCTGTGTGTTGCGAGACACACAGAGCGCAGAGCGCATGAATTCTCAGGCTCAGACGGAAATCGAAACGAAGTGTTAGTGACAAGCGCTGCACATTTCGTAACTGTATTAAGTCATGAATGCAGTGAAAGTGCCCCATAACTTTGGTTCGGCCACCATTTTCATACCCATTCGCACTGAGGATAATTCTGCAGTTGTGTGTGCAGAAGCTGCAAACCAGCAGTATTTCTTTTTTCCTTTTGCTATATGTTAAGGATCTCTCTCTCTCTCTCTCTCTCTCTCTCTCTCTCTCTCTCTCTCTCTCTCTCCTCCCTCACTGCCCTCTTTTTTGTTTCCTTCTCACTCTTTCATGTCTCCCATCCTGCGTTTTGCACAGACCTGCCTGTTGTTGTCAGCCCTGGACTCTCAGGGGGATGCATTGGGGAGACAGGTTGCGGATGAGAGAACAGTCACTATGCTGCTTCTCCTACCTGTGAGGGCTTAATGATAAAAATAGATCAGCGCTGGGAACATGAATATTTAACTTAATGCGGGCATCTCTTTTTTTTTTTTTTCTTCTCACGGGGGGGAATTACAAGAGCACAAACAGCAGTTGTAAGAGGTTGGTGGCCGGGTTTGAAGCATGACCCCGTTTATAAGTGCTACGAATTGGAACCATCAAGGGCAGGTTACCAAGCGTGACATAAAGCCACATAACAGCGCAAGCAGAAGTGTTAAGCTAATCTAATTACTTGAGCGTTGCTGCCTCCATGTGTGTGTGTGTCTCTGTGTGCGCTTCTACCTTTTGTCGCTGTCGATTTACACGCACGTGTGTATGCACCCATTTTAAAGTTGGCACGCGTGTTCATTCTGAGCACATGCTAACACGCTGAGAGGTGTGCGGTTGCAGCTCATCGCCTCTTATGCTATATATAGACGTCAGACTGTTTCATGTGTCAGGCTGTCTCTTTTTATCTCTAATGCATAGAAGATATGCGCAAACCTACGTGTTGGGACCCCGCTCTGAGAGTGCCCACCACCACCACCACATCTCTTTGTGTTTCCTATCTCTCTCTTTTTGTTACTCTGCAGTAGCAGCATTTCTCAGGATAGGGCCTCATTCACATACACATTCAACCCCCCCCACCCCTTCTTGCATCCCTTTTATCTGAATCACAGCTCTGCTAAGCTAGCTGTGCAACAACCTGAATAACTCTGTTTAGTCATCAGTACTATGCAGGGCAGCTCCGGATAGGGAGGGGAGGGCTTTTCGCCTCTGTACAGTAGGAATGTCACAGCCTGCCGCTGTCCGCTCTCCCCCCTGTGCTGAAAGTGGCTCCCCCCTCTTTCCCCCCTCTCGCTCCAGTAGTACATACATCCAGGAGCTCAGGGCTGCCTAGCCCTGTCCAAGGTGCTGATTTATAGCCTTCATTACACGGCTGGGTTACAGCTGAGGAGAGGACAGCGACTTACATACAGCATCAGGATGGAGGTGTGTGTTTGTGTGTGTTCTTGCACTGTGCACCTTTTCCTAAGCATGAATGGAATAATTGTTAGGGCAATAAATAAAAAAAAGTAATGCAAGGGAACTAAAAGAGAAGCAGATCTATGTTGAGTCATGGCCAGATTTACATAAGTTGTCATGCCGGTATCCCACTATGTTGTCAGATTTTCCTCTGTGGAGGTGAAGTGTCGGCAGTGCAAGGAGGTGGGATGGGAAGAGTTGAAGGAAAGGTGAAGTTTTAGTGATTTATTTGCAGCGCAGAGAGGATGTGCAGAGCATGTCTTCAGCACAAGAGGGGGATCTGTTGGATTTAGTGATGAGGACGGGGGGGTTGAAGAGTTTGTTTAAATGCAGAGAGTTATATTTTACATCTGACTGGATCATGTGACATTCTGTCATCATTACAACCATAATCTCCAGTATAAACAATGTTTTGCTCGGACAGTCAGAGCATTCATTGCTTATGGTGGCCCGTATCAAGAGGAACTGTTAGTGTTGCCTGCGTTATTGTTAGCAAGCGGAAGTAATTTCATGCTACTCCTCCAAATGTTTGTTACTGTCTGCAGTTTTTCATTTATGTATTCAGTCGCTCATTAATGTGTCAGTTCGGTTTATTCGCTCCGGTTTAATGAGTGAGTAGTTTCTGTAACGTGTGCATAATTGAATGTTGCTCATGAGCTGACTGTCTGGACTGTCTTTGACTCTGCGGGTCAGCTGATACTCCTGGTAGACTATACTCTGGAGGCTTATTTGGAAAACGTTTCAAACATTATTACCTCTGCTGAGGAACATTTTATTGATCCCATGCATGGAAATGATAAGAACAAATCCATAGCATAGATAACATAAGAAAAATACAGTATGCATTATGAGTATTTACTGTATACAAAGGACAAATAGTGCAAAATACTTTTTTTACACCAACATAAAACACGTCAAACATATCGAGACAAAAATACTCATGTAGTAGTTGAAATCCAAATTAGTTGTTATCTTTAAGAGTTCAGTTTATTTAATACCTGTGATTACCGTGGTAACAGCACACACATGGATATAATAAAGAAGTCATTTTGATTTCATGCTGCACACGATGATCAACATTCACTTTAAAGGCAATTAGAATACTGCACAGAAAAAAAAAAATGTAGAGAGGTTATTGCGTCCAGAATGTAAATACACTTGAAAAGGTAGCTGTCTGGCTGCACACAAAAGTGTTCAAACGTACTATCAAAATCAGATTTTAAGTTTAAATATATATATAAAAAATGCACTTAAAGGTTCGACTGGTTTCAGTTTGATGTTTCTTCTCTTGCTGCTGTCGAATGACTTTCACTTCACCTTCCATTGGATTTGTGTTTGATCAGTATCTACCCATGAAGCGCTTTACATGGCTCATTTAGGTATTTATGACCCAATTTCATACATGAGGAAGCAACAGGAAGGCGCTGGCCTCAGTGGTTCTTATACAGCAGGTACATTTAAATAAAGGTAACATCTGAGACATGCATGATGTAGAATTAAATTGACTTTGGAGATGTTGCTGTTAAATTCGTCAAACCGTGATAACTGCTCAAATTTTATTCCATCTACAGTATCACAGATGTGTCCATCTAGGACAGCAATGATAAACTGATTAGTTGTTTAGCGGGAGATTAAGTTTTTTAGTAATCTTTGGGCTTTGGTCAAATAAGCAACAAGCAACTTGAACAGCAGCAAGCAATTTGGGCTGCCTCCTTGGACTGTGGGAAATTATAAGAGGCATTTTTCTCTGTTTTCTGACATCTTGTGAGCCAAACGGTTAATCAAGAAAATAGCCAGCACATTATTTAATAATGAGAATAATCATTAGTTGCAAACCCCCATCCATCAATCCATCCATCCATCCACTCAGTCAGTCGGTCCGTACTCTTGGTCAGAGCTGTGAATAAGGTTGTAATGATGTTTTAGTTATGGCTGACTGCATAATACTGCAAAATGCTCCCCGGGGCCCTCTCCTAGGGAGCGAGTTGTTGTGCATGCTCAACGTCATTATTCTCTGTCTACCCTCTCTGCGACTTATCTACTGTGAATGGAGAGAGAGAGTAGAAATGCACTGTAAGTGAGAGAGATTGCTGGCTAATACAGAACCACAGGCACTTGTTACTTGGGAAGGTAGGCTCTCTGGTTGCACACATACACACACACACTCACACACACACACAAAAAAAAACACTTTCACTAGCTTAGCACCAAAGTGTATCATCTCCACGTGAGTAGACAGACACATAGGCCTGTTGTAGCCTGCAGTCTAGAACTGTAGTCAAGGTCAAGTTTCGTACTTTATTGCCATGTCAACCAAGTCAATTGCGTCGCAGGACAATGCTGTATGCTGCATTCTTCATTAGATAGTCTTTGAAATGGAAAAGCTCCATATTGTGCAAAAATAGTTTTGACTGTATTAGCTCTTTCTTTCTTTCATCCCCCTCAGTTCTTCACTTTTTTTTTTTTTTTTTTGCTTTATGTCTCCCCAAATACCACGCTCACAAAAATCACCTGCTCAGTGCTATTTTTCATCTATCTTACAAAGTCCAAATATAGATAATAATTATATACCACCTAATTGAATTTAATAAAGGTAGGTATTAATGAAACATGGATAAAGTGGCTTGCCATGAATTGGTTTTCCTGCTAATTAGAGGATGGTTACCATCAGTAGTGGGTGTCCACATATAATGGATGGGTATTCATTCATTGGTTTGTCAATTAATAAGCAGGAGAGTATAATCAGCAGTGAAGGGCTCTGCTTTTCCAACACTTGCTGTTGAGTCATACTGTTGCTGATGAAAAGCTCACACAAAAGCAGAAACGCACCCACATTAACACACAGGCACATACATGTTTAAGAGAACACCATTAGTCATACATATTCTTTTTCTTTTTTTTCACCTCATATTCATATAGCGTTTGGTTGGATTTAAAACTCAAACGCGAAAGCAAAATCACTGCCTTTCATTCGGAACACAATTTCTTTGAATGAATCTAATTGTAAGGCTACAGCGGCACAAATCTCTTCACAGCAACAAAAGCAGTGGTAGGAAAATACAGGCAAGGAGGGTTTCTGAGGTAAAAGATTTCAAATGGATGGATGGTCTCGGAGAGAAATAGATGGCTGGTTTTTATGGAGGGGAAGAGGAGGTCAGTGCAAGTGAAGGAAAGAGATGAATCATGCCAGAAGAAGCTCAACCAAGCTGAACACAGGAACTTCCGTCTTCTCTCTCACTTCGTTCGTTAAAAGGTACTGAAAATTGTGGCATCTTGTGGTTGTTTCTGTATTATTACCACTGTATGAATCAATATATTACACTGGTTTTAAAGTAAGACATTTTTTTCATTAAGTCAGAGAAATAATGAATGCAATGCATTTATACATGATATATGAAAGATGAAAATCCTGTTAAAGAAGCAATACATAATCACAGTATCAGAGAGTAAGTATGTGATTTTTTTTTTTTTTGAGAGAGAGAGAGACGGGAAAACAAATGCAGCAATGAGCTAATGGTGTTGCTAATGTCTCCTGAGAAAGCTGCGTTTGTTAGAAAACACTCAAGGACACACAACACAACCTAACTCGAAAACTCAAAGTAGGAAAAGGCGACTTATCATCGGTACAGACAATGTTTGTGTGCTCCTTCATGTTTTATTCAAATATCATTGCTGAGGTGTTTAACAAGCAGCCAGGCCACTTTACCACATTACCAGATTCAATCGAGTTCTGGTTCAGCAGGTTTATTACCCTATTGGACTGTACGCGTGTACTCTTCCAGGACAACATCTGCTCAGGAAAGTAGCTCTCGAATGATCACATAACTGCTGTTAGTCATTTTATTGTGGGCACAGTGGGTCATCAGTGGAGTAAACAGGAGTCGCTAATTTTGGGTTTTAATAGTCATACACTTAAAAATCAATAGGAGGAGGCAGAAATACGTGTTTGAGTAAAAGATATGATTCTTGGGTACTTGCTATACTTAATTCTTGCCTGCGCCACCTCCCGGCTAATCTAATGGGCAAAGACATGGATTGTTGTCATGGACAGTTGTCCTGAACAAGAAAATTAACTATGGAGACCAACACTGTTTGTTTGTACACATTGTACACTGTAAACATGTTTATTTCTGCTGTCAAGTTGGGCATTTTTACATGGGGACTTATGGGGACTACAGAACAAGATTGACTCGTTCTGTAGCCAGCCTCAAGTGGCTGTTTGACGAACTGCACTGTTTTGGCACTTGGTATTGGTTTCACTTCACAGCCATGAAGATTGCCACTTAGTTTGGACTGGCTTATTTGAGCTTGGCATGCTGGGAAATGTAGGAAATCAGTAGTATAAAGTATAAATGACAGATTGAGGTAAAGTCCAAGAGAAAGGTAGATTAGAGCATCAAACCACAGCTCTTTTGAATGCCTTACATACTGTACACTACAGTGTTATAAAGTGATAATTAAACCCTTCTATTTAATGAAGACGTGAGCTTGTTGTAATCTGATTTGGTTGTGGTGTCCTCCGCAGTGTGTGAATCTGCACACGGCAGATAAAGTAAACGATTCCAGAGGAGCTGAAACACACCGATGAAGGAGTGACACATCCTCTCTGTCCTCCGGCTTGTTATTGAAGAGAGAGCTAAGTCCAATTTCCAGCGTATCTGACATTACTGTGAACCGACCTGTGCCAGGAGATGGAACCATAATGAAAAGTCATGTATTGATTTGCTCTCACTCATATACCTATTTGCAGTGATTTATCCGGTGCGTGGTTGAGACCTGCCTCAGAACCATGATACCCACTCAGCCCAGTAAACAATCAGTTGCAGTACCAGTCAGTCATTGCATCAACTTCGTAGACTTCTGGTCTGGCTTTTATTTCATGTTAAGACACAAAGAACCTCTGTTACCTTGTTTTTATGTGTGTGCGTGCAAGTCAGAGCCTGGCTTCATACCATTTTATCAAGCTGTTTTCCTTTGGCTCAGGAGAGAAAATAACCAAGTAGGTAATGTGGATTGCCATGGTTACAGTCTGGGCTGTTGGAAATGTTCCATATATTTGCTTAATATGAACCTTTACACTGAGGTTAAAAACAAAATACGGGACAAACACAAAAAATGTGTTGGTTTCTACAAGGAAATTGCTGCTTTGATAGATTCACTTTCATATGGAATATACAGTATTTCAGTTAGGGAATTTCCCTGGAGGATAAATCATTAGCATTTCATAAAGCACAGTGAGAAGTCACGTTTCTCTCTTTTCAAGCTCACGCGTTACCTCTGCGTCACGGCACTCTCTCCGTCTCTGAGGAAGTTTAAACAGTCCTCTCAGCTCCCATCTTTAATTGCCTAGGTAACCACCAGCCAACTGAAAAATGGTTCTTTCTTTCATCTTAGGAGTAGTTGTTATAAAGTATGTGCTCGACATCACGTATGCACTTGGCCCTGAGCGTGTGTGTGTGTATGCTGCGAAAACATACTTGTGTGATCTCTTGTAATGTATGTGCATGCTAATATTGGGAAAACAAATAAAATTGCATCTCACTAGCTTGACTGGGAGAAAACTGCTGGTGTTGGAGTCGGCCAGCAGCAGTGGAGAAGCTCATTGTTGTGTGTGTGTCGGAGAAGGTATGAGGGGTGCCTTCTATACGACGTGTGGACGTATAGTTTCAGCTGTGGAAAACCCCAGTGTGCGTGCATGTGTGTGGGAGAATCCTCTGTTATACAACGTGGCATTGTGGGATTGCAGTGTCTTCTACATTAGAAAGAGGCCTAATTGGTGGCTATGAGTGGGCAGAGGGACTGCAAGGCGGCCAGCGGTGTAGGTTTCTGTAGAATCAAGAAGCGCCTGGCAGCCTTGGACGAAAATCAAACACACAGTCTTGTAATTGGGCAGTGGAGGGTGGTGGGGGATGGGCGCAGAGGGGGATCAATCCCTCACAGTTTGCTTCATTGCCAGGACTAATTCTGACCAGCAGTACGCCAGTGGACTTGCTACACACACACAGAGGATGTAATGTTTTTGGGTGGACTGGAATTGCTAATTGCTCACCAACATTACGCTTTTTCATAAGATCTTCAATGCACAGATCATGCAAATGATAGAGCTTAGATGATGAAAAGAGTTAGCACTCATTAATTACTGATACAGTGTAGCGGACAAGTTAAAGTAATGAGGGAACGCTTAAAAGCAGCAGGAAGACATGGAATGGCAGGAGTACGTTGAAAATAAAAAAAAGCAAATTCAAACGATTTTCTTTTCGCTTCATCACAGATTGACACATTAAAACTAGTTTTTCTTCATGAGTAGAGAAAGTATGTTCACTTTGTCCTGATCTCCTTTTCAGTGATGAAAAATAATTTTAATGAACAATTTTCTCAGATTATATATTGTAAAATGTCTTGAAATGTTTCGTTCGACCGACAGTCCAAAACTCAAAGACTGATAGACTATTCTACTTAAATAAAAAAAGAAGGAAAAAAATCAAATGCAATATTGAAAATCAATGGTCATGGCAATGTTTAATTTTACACACATTTGATGAAATATAATAAATATATATAATATATAATAAACATTAGTTGGTCGAGACTAGACATCATCTCTGTGGCTAGATTGTTTTTCAAGTATTGCCCCAAATATGAATACCTTATGTTTTAGTTTGGTTAGTTTAAGTTTGTTAATTGTTAATGTGAGTGCCTCAGTCCTGACCACATCACCGCTGGGCTAATAATAACGCTAAAGCACACCCACTCATGTAATATTGCTTAAATATATACACTGATATAGTATCAGCCATATCTAGTACTAAGGCAGCTAAGCTTCCGGAAATAAAAATGCAGTACAAAGTCAAAATTTCTTGCTGCCTGTTAACCACAGTAAACCAAATTGATAGGGATATTTCTGCTGATGAAAACTGATATGTTACAGACACAGTGGCTCTCATTCATTGCCACAACCTGCCGTCCAGATGCCACAGTCCTATAAAGGCTAATAATAAATCTGCCCATTTGCGTGATTGACCATATTAATGCCCAATGGTCCATTTGTAATTTTGGCTTTAACGATGAAACGGCCAGAACTGCTGATGAAGTTTTAGCTTTTTTTTTTCTTTCTTCTTCTTTTTCCTTTTTTGTATTTCCAGTTTGCCTGTTAGTTCCTGGCCATTAGGGTGCCCAGAGTGCCATTAGAGGATATTAAGGTTTTTTAGAGAAAATGGTTTGGCAGGGGTTTGGGGAGGGGGTTGAAACATAATGTAATGTCTTCGAGGCTTATAATGCAGAGAACAGTGGGGAGTTTCTTCTATCATCAGCCTCGCTTGTGTAACTTACAGTAATTTTTCAAGAGACACAACACAAATCGTCTTTATTCCAAGATACAGTAAAAAAACATAAATGCAAATACCATGTCAAACAGGTATATCATCCTAATGTGAATTCATGGTTGAATAAACTGTTGTATTAGTTAATAACATACCCTTTTATCCTGTTTCCCCTTCACTCATTGCTTGAAGTGACAGATAAATGTACAAGGACATTACTGGATTAGGGCCATTATGACCGGGACACAAAGAGCAACACTATAATTTGAACATTTTCAATGGCAGGGCTATCAGTGGAGCTGTTTGGGAAAATAGTCATTCACTGTAGAACGAGGACACCCACCCCCCCACCACCACCCCACCCCCAACAACAGCCAAAAAAATAAAAGCTGTAGACCACTAATTTTATAAAACACACACACGCATACACATATACACACAAAACTACTGATTACTAAATGGTCCAATTTGTTAAGCAGTCTATGGAGCCTTTAAAGCATTTTGATGTCTTCACAGCTGTAGTGTGCACCCACAGTCTTGTCTTTCATGTCATAGTGTCATTTGATGACAATGTCTTTTTGTTAGGGATCAAACAGACATGACAGAGAAGATTGAAGAGGCCGTGCCGAGGTAGACAGATTGTGAATGATACTGCTGTTATTGGCTAATAGCCTGTGTTGTATTGATTCAATTTACCACACACACACACACACACACACTGCACAACAGTACGGATGAATTAACGTAAATTGTTCTGCATTTAATAACAAACTATACTTACGACCGGTTACATTCATATTTCAGGTGCATCCCTAAACAGTTTACATAATTCCATCTCTCTCGCGCAGACCGCAGCAGCCACCCTATGTCATTACGGCTTAAACACAGCCCAGCTAAGTGGACATATAGATGTAAACTATAATCTCACAATCAAATATTTATGTCTGTAGGTATGAATTTCATGCACCACTCCCCTGAGTATAGTGTCGCCTTTGGCTATGCCGACCACTTAGCCACTATGTTACAGCTACACCCCCCTCTCTCTCTCTCTCTCTCTCTCTCTCTCTCTCTCTCTCTCTCTCTCTCTCTCTCCCCCACGTCTACCCGTCCCTTCTTTCTCTTTGACGACAGCTTACTTGACATGTCTGCATAACTCTCAGTCAGGCGAGTGTCTGCCGCTGATATGCCTGTATGAATAGTATTTCCCATTTTGCCACGGCCCAGAGAGCCTATCAGCATCCTCAGCAGATGGAAATAAACCATCTGTCAGTCGCGGCCCCTCCACAGGCGGCGGAGAGCCATGCCACTTGCCCCGTGTCCCATCTCGGCCCTCAATAGGAACCCATTTAGCTATTGTCACATAGGAAATGGAGCAACTTAACTGGAGAGCTCTGGGATTGGTGTTATGTGTGCAGCAGCGTAAATACAGAGGATTTCTCAAGGCGCTCTAAGCGTTTGATGTTTCGTGTTTAGTGAGCAGGATTAGAGGGTATTTTGTCTCCATGGATTTCTAATTTACAGAACTTTTATTAATTTCTGGGTCACTCTACAGGAGGAAGTTTTAATATTTGTCACATCTGATTTGCTTTAGCAGTCAACATTTAGCCAGTTTTATTTTATTTTATTTTATTATGGGGCATTTTTCCTACCCAATCAATAAACAGCTCAATCTCAAAAACAGGAAGAAACTGATCACAAGTTGTTTCCACTTTAAAAAGAAATCTTTAATTTGATACCAAACGTGGCATTTGTAGCTTTTTTTCAAACTGAGTTTGATTCAACACTTAAAACAAACATCAGAAAGGCAATGCACTAAAACAGTTAAAACTAAAACATATATATATACAACATTATACAGTAGATACGTGAGAAGAAAATCTACAAATTTATACGTATGTGTAAATGTCACCACAGAAAACAGTCTCCATCTCGGCAGTGAGAGGCCGGTTAAGTCCCGCTGTTTACCTACAGTGATTATGTGATCAATTTCAAGCAACTCACATAGTTGTAACAAACAGCAGCAAAGTGGTAGTAGGTAGTTTCTTTGGCAACTTATGTGAGAAAAGAACTTTATGTGAAAGGACCAGCATGAGCCAGTCACTCAGTCCTGCCGACTCTTCCGCGAACTGCCTGCTGGAAAACAGCATCCGTCTCCGACAGCGAGAGCTGGATTACGCCGACTGCTTACTGATGGTGATGTGAGACACTTGAATGCCTTTGTCGCTTTGTCGCTTTCCACTTTGCACAGTAAGAAGGATCTTATCTCGCGTGGTGTCCATAAGATGCTGTAGCACCATTATAGCATTTACAGTCGAAGACCCACAAAAAATCAGAGCTATCAACATAATGATGTTTTTCTCCAGTTCCAGTTATTGGTTGTGTGACAAACTATAGTCACAAACTATACGCAATACAAAGCACAGCACTTTGTTTTCTGTGTTTTAATTTACTAGCAATGATTTTAATGATGATGGTCGCTTCCAGGTCTAGAGAATCATCACCTACCAGCTCTATGGAGCATTTTAGCATCTTTCAGTTCATTGTTTTAGTTTTGTGGCAGGCAGCTGTCAACAAAAAAGCAGTGAAAAACATTCATCCATCCATCCATCCATCTTCTTCCACTTTATCTGAGGGCGGGTCGCGGGGGCACCAGCTTCAGCAGGGAGGCCCAGACTTCCCTCTCCCCGGCCACTTTGTCCAGCTCTCCCAGGGCAACCCCAAGGCGTTCCCAGGCCAGCCAAGAGACATAGTCCCTCCAGCGTGTCCTGGGTCTTCCCCGGGGAGCGTCCAGGAGGCATCCTAAAATTAAAAAGTTAAAAACAAAATGTATAGAAACACAACACTAAATCAATGATAATCTTGCTGCATTCGCTGCTTGTGTCCGCTGGCCATGTAATTTGGCAAATGTTTGTCAATGCTTTTGTCAAACCAGCTTTACAAGGTGATGAAATGTCAATGTTGTGTTTGCAGCTTGTTCTGCTGCCACGAAGAAAAATCAATTATGGCTGCTTTGATAAAATGTTATGTGATACTCCGTCACATGACCCCCAAAAGTCCCGAGAAATTCTGTAGCTGAAGGCTTTATGAAAATCACGTTAAACCCGCTAATCCAAACAAACTCTACTTATCATTTGTAATCGATTGAAACGTCACAAGCAGTCGGAAAATAAACACCATCAGAACAAAAATCTTCAGATGTTTAATTGATCATTCATCGCCTGTCAGAAAGATATTTTATGGAATTTGGAGCTAAATGGATCCTGCTCACATGACAAGATAACTTTGAGTTGTCTTTCTTTTCACATTCAGCAGCCGTCTTGATGGGAACAAAGAAGTTTGGAAACGTTAGCTGGGCCTTGCGCTCGATCATAGTGCTTGTAGTTTGCATCTTATTTGAAACATCACAATGCATCTCTCGGATGACAGCGTTTCAGTGCAATCCTCATCTGTTCTCTGAGACTCATTTGAATAGATTCTGTCTAATCGTGAACATGTTCATGCTGCACCATTCAAATAATGTTGGCGACACTTTCCATCATTGTACTCCCCTAATGAAAGCATTTATTCTGGTCTTATGGCCTTTATGGTTTTTATTATTCAATAATGCATCTTTAGAATTCTGCTACGGGCCATAAAAGCTCCCGTCTTCTTAAAATAGAAGTCCTTATCTTCTTCTATTTTGACTTATAATTCATGATCTATCAGCTGAGGGTTTTCATATTCTATGAATGCTTAACACAGAAAGTCTCCACCAATTGTACTTCACATTTTATATATATATGTATTTATATATAGAGATTTTTTTTTCCGTTTTGCAAGAGCTGCCAAGTCTTCTGCCCTAGATCACATCTGTGTCCGTAGAAAGAAAGAGAATTCAACATGTCCGCCTGTGAGAGGGAGAGCTCTCCGTGACCTCCATCCAGTAATCCTTGGACCTGTACTTACACACTGCTGATCCCTCCGCATTTGCTGTCTATCGTCTTCCTCCTTTCCTGCCCTGTCATCTTCATCCAGGATGTCCAGATTATTAAACCCAACACGTCCTAATCCCTTCATCCTCCTACTCCGCAGCTGCCTAGCAGATTGGTCATCAGATCGCTACTTTTTTAGCTTAGCCCAGCCAAGGTCCTTGGATCAGGATATCATGGTAAGGCCTACCCACTCTGCTACCCAGTCATATAAGAGCAGCTTTAGATCATTAGAGTTGCTAATGATTGTTGCTTTGCTAACAAAAAACAACAGTTTGCAGTCTTGTTCTTGTTCTAATCGACTTCCCTCATTCCCCACCTTCTCTTCCCCGTGTCCCTGGCACGGTTCGGACTCCTCTTGGATGCGATTGCTGCAGTTTGTCACACATTCACTTAATTTCATTATCGTCGATGGTGCAGAGGGAGCGCGCAAAGGAGCCTTTGATATTCGGGAGGCACAATGTGCAGAGAGAAGGAAACAGAGGCGCCCGTGGGATGGGGGGGCTGCCATCACTGCTCAGGCACATCAAAGGATTCCTCAGCAGATGTCTCTAAACAAGATGGCTGCCAGGTCAGCTTAGTCGGTTACCTCAGTAATAAGAACAGGTTGTGGTTTATGCAGCAGCTCTGTGCGCCACTTTTTTTAAGCACCGGGCAGCTGATCTGAACTTGTGAGGCCTTTTTATTTCGATGGATGTACGTATCTTTTGATCACACACAGAACAAGTGAGGCGAGTGACTGCCCTCCTCCTCAGACAGATGAAGAAAAAGAGTTGCATGCCCATGGCTTTGTTTCTTGTTTTGTTTTTTTTTGCCTCTATGGCAGCTGTCATCCTCTGTTTTAGAAGAGGAAGCAGCGGGGAATAATAATCTGTGTTTCGTATGTTTTGGGCCTGAAGGCCTGACAGGCCTAATGGTACATGAGTGGCCAAACCATGTCTGACTGAATGAGGCCATCAGATTCATATTTGGGATTTTAGTGCAGGGGGCTATACATTAACACTTTCATGTTGCGGTGACAGTCAGCTGGCTACGTGTTGAGTCTGTGAGCATGCAGAATACTTGTTCTTTAAGAAGCCTCAGCCATTGCTGCAGCCTCACTGCTTTATGCGGCTGCTCCTCGCTCAACTTGGAAATATGGACACAGATGGCATCAAATAAAATGTTACGCAAACATCTCTGCAGCCTCCAGGGTTACTAAATCTAAATGTTTGACTTCTGCTAGCCCCATCAAGGCTCATTAGCCATGTGCATCAAACTATTATTGTAATGCTTAGTTATTATTAATAGCAGACAGTATTAATATTCATATTGGCCACCCAACAGGTACATATTGCTGCAGTGCAAGTATTTTTCCGAGCTCCACTGCTACTGTAGCAACCAGCAGGCTCCATTATTCAACAACGCAGCCACTTGCCTCTAGAAATGATATAGGCAGCAACATTGTCTCATGCATACAAATGGGAAGGTTAGCATGTGATTCATCCTGGAATGGATCGCCCTCTCTGGCTTTGGCATCCTGGAGAAACCTCGTAGCGGGATTGAAGTGCTCCCCAACCCCGTCCTGAGTAAATGTGAAACGACACAGTCAGATGGACAGTATACTTGACGTGTTATCTGTTCACCGAGAGCATAAGGAAGCTGCTCAGATGGTCAAGCAGCGCCTCTGCTCATATATCTGGGATGAGAGAGGGAGGGAGAGATAGAAAAAAAAAAAGGGACCGCATGCAATTCCAGCCTTTATCCTCGGCTGCATGGCTAGTTGCTATAGCAACATGACTTCGCATTCCTTTTCACCTGCCGTTTTTGATCAATTCTCACTCTTCGCCTCTCCCTCGCCAACCTTCCTTTGTCCTGAAATGCCTCGCCACTGCGGCTGGCTTACCTCCGCTGTTTTAGAAAAGGCCGCCACTGACTCGAATCCTCCTTTAATTGAGAGAGGTCTCAGTGTGTGGCAACACCACTCCTATAGAGACAATCATACCCCAAGCTAATGATTCATCAAGAGTCTCTGGAGTGTCCCTGGACCACCTTGGCTATCGTCCATCATGACCATATAGGAAACTAAAAGAACCTAACCAGACCTTCATTAGAGCCATAGGGCATCCTTTCCTCTCTGGAGAGATCGAGGAAGAAAGAGAAAATTGTGCAGCCAGCGGTTGGATGTGACCAATTAAATGCCACGCACACCCTTTATAATATATTTGAACTATGCGTATGTGTCACAGCTCCCGTCATTTGAACTGCGTTTTTCTCTGAATGGTATTCAGCTAATTAGCCCGTTTTAATCAGGCAATTGAAAAGAAGAGCTCTGTGCAGCGTCCTGCATAATGGGTATATAGATGGATAGTGACAGTCAGTCCTGCGTGAGGAAACCAGGCATGCAGGGAGTAAAGGCTGAGCTGGAGGCACTGAGGCGTGATAACTTGACTCTCACGTAAAAGTGCGTTTCTACTCCAGTGATATATGTTCCTAGTTCTGTTTATGTGGATAGTGTTATGGGGTTTTCTATCCTTAGGTCACATACACGGGGTCACGTGTGGGCCTTGAGGTCCTCGGCAGTAGTGGTTGTTTGGCTTTGGTTGAGAACAGCAGGTGACATTGCCCGGTGGCCACAGCCGAAGTGAATGTTGTCTTTATAGATAATAGATAGATTGCTGTTAATGTCTTATTAACATAAACAGACAGCAATGGCTCCAGACTAGAATGTGCTGATGGTAACACTGACATGGGTAAATACAGTCTCTTTGACTAATTCTTGGCATATAGTATTTGTGGTGTTATCTGTAGGGGTTTAAAGTCTGACCGCCAGCATGAGATCGGCAGAATGTAAGACCGACTCAGGCACTTCTGATGTACTTTGAGAGTGTCTCTAATTCTCCTTGACCAAGCTTTAATAAATACTACATCAGAATACATCAGAGGCTCCTGAACACTTTCTTCCCTCCTGAACTCACCATTAACCATTGATTTCAGTCGTTTCTCCACAACAAATAGGAAATATCTAACATCTGAATAGCGACTAATGTTTGTGGACATTCACATACACACAGGGAACAGCGTGTCTGCATTGAGTTATGTGTATGATCTGGATTTCTCACATTGATAAACAACATACAGTATATTCTTCTCTTATTTTCTCCCATAAACATGCACATGCACTTGGGCAGTGTGCAGTGCATTCATGCCGCGCAGGATGTTGCATAGAGGTGATTTCATCGGGCATTTGCGGAGGTAATGAGCGCAGAAATTCAAAAATGAATGATAATGTTTTCCTCAAAAGTAACAAGAAACTAGAGTGTGGCATCATAAAAATAACAATCTGTGTGGTTACAGCGAGGAAAAACAAACAAAAGCACAGCTTTGTTACTCCAAATTAATGTACATGGTATGACAAGGTGGCACTAATCTCCCAGCTCATTAGCACAACATCTGGAGCAGGTCATACAATCCTGCCAAAAAGCAAACAGAGGAAGCGACAGGAAAACGCACTCTAGCCTATCGCAGGGGAGCTGTATTCATCACCACACACGTGCATGCATGTGCAGTCTTAAACGGTCATGCGCACACACGTGCATGAACGCATCCAAAACACATCGTCCTGCAAAAACTGTGCACAGTTTCTCCTCTTCTTAGTTTCCTTTGAAATGTATGACTCAACTGTGGACTGTGATTGACAAGCGCAGGTACAGAGCAGCACTGAGAAAACACAGCTCAGCAACGTCTCCTGCATCATTTACACAACACCCGGGTTCCCCAGAATCATTAGAAGAGGCAGAACCGAGGAGGGTTTTTTGTGTTTCTAGTCGAGGGTTATTCATTAATCCCCCTCTGGGTTTAACTGGTGTTTTTTTGTCAAGCCAACATGCACACAGGCGTATATGACTGGAGAGATGGAGGATATAAATAATACAGGGAAACAACAAAACAAAACAGAGTTTGTTGTTTTTTTCCCCCCTTCCTGATGAACTCTCACTTCTCCTTGTGTTGCAGTCCCACTGCGGGTTGTGTGAACTGAGAGAAACAAACGGGGTCAAAAAGTGGCCACATAGTTTTTGTTTTAAACAATTTGGTACCCAAAGGGGATAAAAAAACAACGAGTTTTAGAAACTTATGAGGGAGTTTCTGATATTCCAGTTTGAATACTGTGCCACTGTGGTTAACAGCTTAACTCTGAATGAACTGTCTTCATCTGTCCTGATCTGGTTTGTCAAGCAAGGCCTGAGGATTTCTGTCCAAAGCCAACTTTTTTACTCCATCATTATTAAAATTCAGTGCTCATCATCTCAGTAGCCTGCTTTGACTGCCCAAATTCAATTTAAAATTGTAAAATGTTCAATTTGCCTCTTCAGTGAACATGCTTCTGTCTTGTCTCCTGTTTCCAAAGTAGTGTTGATCATTTTATCATGAAGTTAGGCTCTGATGAAGGAGGAGTGCGATCTGGTCTTTGCAGCAATGGCACAAAGCTTTTGGTTAGATTAAAACAAGACAAAATAAATTAGCTAATGTGAACACAATAGACAAAATGGTTGATTTAGCCTAATTACATGGCTAGTTAAAGTTTAGCAAACATGTTCCTGTTGAATTATAAATGCACCGCAAACACACACCTAGCATGTGTAACAACACATAGTTGACGACAAAAAGATGACGTTCCTTATTCATACAAGCAATACATTTAAATTTCTTTTCTTTTCCAAAGCACCCAGTTTCTTATAAACCTTTTTCTACAAAATATACTCCACACTTCCTCAGCATTAGCATCGGCCTTGTTCAGAATAGATAAAGGACATGTGCGGTTAGCATTAACAGCGATAGCATGGGTGGCTGAACAGAAAGATTGCTACCTACAGATGGACGTACAAACGGGCTTAGCAGATTGCCATTTTCAGCCCAAAGCATCGAACAATATGCAAACCTAAATGAAACAATCTGCCTAATTAGGAAACCAGAGGAAACATGAGTTTTGAATTGCGCAGATAAATATTATCTCTGATATTAACATCCAGAACAGTAGAACCTGTGTGTTTATTTGTTGCTACTGTGTTTTTAGGCATGTCAGGGGATGTAGGGTTAGTGGTCGGATGACTCTTGCTTTTTCCTTTTTGTCTTGCTGCTTGGTGAGTTCCTGTTGCCAGTGCTCATCATGGGAGCCTCTCTAGTGCCTACATCACTATGCCAACTCTCAACCATGCCAGTCAGCAGCGGCAGCAGCAGCAGCGGCAGCAGCAGTACCGCTAAGTAGGTCACACTGCAGTCACACTGACTCCCCAGCTTGAGAAGGAGGCGAGAGATAGACAGAGAGAGAAGGAAGATACAATAGAGAGATGGAGAGGGAGGCAAAATAGAGCAGGGTTTAAGAGAGAGGACGATGCAGAAGATAAAGGAATGAGATGAGTAAAGGAAAAGGCAAAGAGACGAGGGAGAGGAGGGAGGAGCCTGAAGATCAGGAGCGAGAACTGATAGGACTGATTTAGGAGAGATGGCAGCTAACTGGAAACGAGGCACGAAAGGAGAGGAGCTGATTTATAGATGTGGATTTTTAGGAGAGAGAAAAAAAAACAGCAATGATAATTCAAGATTGCAGCACAGAACGGCATTGAGAGGGAACGAAGGTTGAGAGCTGATGAACACAGTGTACATAGAAGGTGACTGCGAGGCAGATGAAAAGAAATCTTTCATACGCAGACCCACTCTGCTCCGAAACGACAGTCACATCGCGCAGAACGACGCTCTGCATTGTTGTTCCACTTCTATTTATTCAGCAAACAGTGTGAAATCTTAGAGAATGTGGCTTGTGTGTAATTGAGCCACACACATCAAGACACTGGTGCTGGTAATGGAGTTCATGACTCGAAAAATGGTATTATGCAGGATTTAATCTCACAAACCGAGTGAGGACATCGTTTTTTTGTAGTTGGTGACTTGGGTTTCATTTTTCGTGACTCCACATTGTGCATCACATCTTTCTGCTGAGAGCTCGCAGATTTTTTTTTTTCTTGCCTGCATTGGTTTATTTTGGTGTCACTAATAAGATACATGATGCAATTCTGGGGACAAAGATTAGATTTCCCATGACAGCTCAGACTGCAGCAGAAGCACAAGTCAGTCAGTCATCTGTGCTCAGTCTGTGGCTTTAATGGAAATGCACTCATAAAATAGATCCGCAATCAGTCCCCATACCCAGTGCACACATTTATCTACAAAACAAGAACCTTTAAACTCATTTTTCTAAATAGACTATTAGCATTCCAAAGCTATAATCTATGTCTCTGAAGAAAACTACAAAGAACATATTGATGTCTAGTGTTGTAAAGTGTCATCATATTCAGGGCTGGAACTAGCAATTATATTCATTAAGTATCAGTCTACAGATTGTTAATCAATCAATGTGAATCAATTAATTGTTTGTTTTATAAAATATCAGATTAAAAAGAGATCTAGAGTTAGCATATTTAAATGGTCCAAAACTCCAATATATTTAGTAAACCAGCATTTTTCAGATTTGATGCATGACCAGTGATCTTTTGTCATTTTTGCTCCAAACTGACTTAAATAATTAACATTAACGTGCACTAAAAACGAAATAACCCAAATTTAAGGAGTTTTAAGTGACACTGAGACAATAATAGCTGCACACTAAGTTTCTTCATTCATTCTTCATTTTGTTGCTCTGTTTTTATGCAATCTTGATGATGATGATTAGAATATTTTTTTTCAAGGCTGAGTGCATTCAAACAGATGCAAACAGATAACAAACACTCCTCTTTGCTCATATCCAGGTGGCTGCTTGTTAAAGGCCCAGTTTTACATATGTTGTCTTTAGTGTATATTCACCACAAAATACATTTTTCCAGTGTTTAAAGTATTTTTGTTACCTTAGAATGAGACTTTTCTATCTACAGATTGAGCAGGTCTTCTTCTATGGAGTCCGCCATGTTTATACAGGTGACACCGGCTCTAAATGATTTTGATTTCTTGCAGTCACCATAGCTTCTCCTACATGCTTGGAGGAGGGGGGTGAGGCGAGAGGAGTTCAGATGGTTGCAATCTACAGTTCCAGACCTACATGCCACTAAATCCCTCATGCAGATCTTTTAATTCATCATTTAAATTGTTTCGGCTTATCGTTATAGCTCTCATTGTTTTGTTGCACAGTAAAAATATCATTAACCAACAAACACATGAATAATATTTATTGAATTTATGCTGATTAGCACAGGTGTTGTCAAAAAAAATCTCCACATGCAGATGGATACATCTTAAAAATACATTTTGAGTTCAAAACTAATATTCAGTTTGACATGTAAAGACTGATGGTCAGACTGTCTTGCTCGCTGACACCAGAACAGCACGGACATGTATCTGTGACCTTACTTTAGCTCGGCTAACACAAGCTGTGAGGCCTGATAAGAAGAGAGACATTTGTCTTTTCTGATCCCCTCTACCTCTGATCCATTAAGACAATACAACGTGACTTCTCTCCTCTTCACTTCACGTCTGTCCGGAGCATCTTCACCGTGTTCACATCCCCAGTCTTCCACAGCAGAGAGCTTTGAAAAATCGCGCACACACACACACACACGTAAATTCACACACTTAAATAGACGCACCGTGTTAACGAAGCACAGTGTGACAGTTTGACACCCTCATTATGTTATTAATACCTGTGGCCGTGTCAATAGCCTCTAATGCCAGTGTCAACGCCCTTTAATGGAATCGCTTACATCAGTGCAGCGTCTCACCTCCTCCCTCTCCTTGAACTGTTTGCCATGCAGCGGGTGTGCAGCCCTCCAGCCCTCCCACTCAGCTAACAGCAGGGGGAGGATCAGGAGAGAGTGACGAGGGCAGCAAAAGAGGGAGAGAAGAAGAGGTTTGACACATTTAGCACATAGTATAGATAGCATATCAAAAAAAGACTGAGGTTCTGTTGTAACGTCTGTCCGACCTCCTCATTTTTAATATTGTCTAACATCCTGTCTCCTCTTGTCATCACCATTAAACTATCTGTCATCACACATCCACGATTACACGCATCCTCTGCAAGTGGTTTAGCTACTGCAGTGGGAGTAAAAAGGTATAAAAGGTACACAGTGCTGTAACATTAAATCCTAATCAGCCATCTATGAAAATGAATGAAAATGTCATGGCAACAGCTGCTCCTTCCTCCTCGCTTCCCTCCTTTTCTGTCTTTATTTCATCTGATTAATCTCTGGCCTTGAGCCCGATGAATCTCCGCCAAGGACGGTGACGAGCAGAGAAGCGTCGACTTACCTTTTCTCTCCATGATGTGTGATACCGACGTTATTCTCTGTTTTTTTTTTTCTATTGTCACTAAGTCCCATGAAAAGACCATGACTTTGAGTTCCCTGCAGATCAGGCTTCCCTGATTATCCCAACCCTTTGGATTGACACTTCCCTGAGAGCTCATGAATAAAACAAGGGTTTGTCCTCGCAGTCTAGCATTCAAATCTCAACCATCACCGCACCTGATAGCTTCATGTCTCACCATCTCATTCTTGTTGACTGCAGATTGATCCAGACAAGGCAGTGTCCAACAGGCCAGCACCCTCCTTTTGTTTTTTGAATCGATACATTTGCATTGGCTGCTCCTCACAATGCTCTCCTTTTAAGTGGTAGTCCAAGACGTGTCAGGCCTTCAAAGACGTTAAGCAGCAGTTTACCCCAGCGCCCAGCTGTTTTAGGTGTGGACTGTCTAAAAGAATCTGGAATATTTAATGATCTGTCAGGCAGGTAGTTTTCAGATGAGTTAACTCAGCAGAAGATGATGCCAGTCCTGCTGGTCTTCCCCCCTTCCAGAGTGCCAATACTTGTGGATTTTGACAGCGTCCCAAATGTCTAGGCCAACATTCAGTAAATGTAGATGAAGACACATGCCAACCTGCTTTGTTACTGGATTCCCCTATAACAAAAAACATGTTATATTCTCTTGTGTTCTCATTTTCTTCTCGCGTTCAGATACCTTTATGCTGCTGAGCTGTTTCGTGTTGTAGCACCTCATCTCCATTTCCTCCCAGTCAAACTGAATGACAGACAGGAGTAATTTGCTCGCCTTGAACTGGCTCGACTCTGACCTGGTCAGAGGCAGCAGAGTGTGAAGGGGGCCGTAGACCCTGATGGGCGGAGCGCTGTGAAAGTAAATACAATCCTCAGAATTCCTTAACACTACAGGAATCCTTCTATTCTGAGAGTCGCAATGCACCTTTCCACTTTGTTAATATAAGAGTCGTCGTGTTGATGCATTTCTTTTTAATTAAAGAGTGGTCGTTGACACACGATTAAACATTTATTCACAGCTCTGTGTCTCAGCTCTCCTCTGTTGAGGACAAAGCCTGTCTGCCTGATGAGATGAAGAAGTGATGTCTCATCATGCCAGCACCGCGTCTTACTTCAGCCACAGACGCTAAAACCAGGACAAGAGCGGGCTAAAAATAGCCCAGTCAAGTGATATTACCACACTTTAAAGTTGACTTGTGTGTCTTTTTGGTCACAGAGATAATTTGTGCAAACATACTGCATATTTGTGTGCGTGAGACGGTGTTTGCATGAGCTTATTTGCGTTTTCCTTGATGAATCGTGTAGGTTCTGCAGTCATCTGAACACATGAAACCATGATTAATTCTTTACTTTTACGATAAAGGCAGCATTTTGTGTGTGTGTGTGTGTGTGTGTGTGTGTGTGTGTGTGTGTGTGTGTGTGTGTGTGTGTGTCCTCCTCTTGCAGTGTGACTTTCCTAAACGGTTACAGACAGTAAACTGTCAGTAGAAGCAAACCGGTGCAATTATTCTCCGGCACTGATTGATGACGCAGCAAGCTCCATCTAATGTTGAGCGTCCCCTGTACTACACGCCCTTATGCTACACTCACACACTCTCACACACACACACACACACACACACACACACACACACACACACACACACACACACACACGGTTTGTCAAGAGCAATGAAAATGCATCCAGCAGTAACTTGTTGGAAGTGAGCATTCAAGGGTGATAAATCAAAATCCTCCCTCAAATGCAAACACTTGCAAAGCCAACGCGTTTCATAAATCACATGAGGAGGCAGAGATGGCGTGTGTGTGTGTATGTTGTTTGTGTGTCCTCTGTTATCCTCCTTCACGAAGTGACCTCTATTTACCTGTCATACATTGTTACCTCCTCCAATACACACACACTCATACTCACAGTTACTGCAGTGCAATGCAGCATCAAGTCATAGCTATTTTATCCAGTTGTGCACATGCTGCCAGCTCAGAACCAGAGGGATTGGTCCAAAGCTACAGACAGCTAAGACAGTGTTTTTGAGGAAGAGACCGATGAGGTGACAAAAAAAAAAAAAAAAAAATCAAAAGTCAGAAAAAAAGACGAACTTGCAGCAGGAAATTTTTGGAAGTGAAGTACTGTAGGAGGCATTGCTTTTGAAAGGACGCCACGTACAGACAGAAAGAGAGAAAAAAAAGAGCAGCTTTCAAATCTGCAGCATCATAGAGACTAAAGTATCTTCTAATACTCTCCACTGAGGACAAGAGCCTTTTATTTCGCTATGCTTACAAAAGCATACGCACACAGAGGCCCCCACACTACACGCATGTAGTGAAACGGGTAAGGCGGGGTGTCTCCACTGAGGCGTCGGTCTTCGGTAGCCGAGGAGCCTCGGAGCGGAACAGAATCAGCCCGCCGCTTTGAGGTTTGACTGCGCCCGGCTCAGCCTTTGAACTGTGCACGCGTCCAGCCTCGTGGCCCAGGGTAATTAGCATTTCACCGGCATCCATCTTCAAAGGCAGCGGGCAAAGCAAGGAGCATCGCACGCGCACGTTCATATCAAAAGGGCCCCTGTCCTCCATGGTGAGGTCTAATGTCACAGTTTAAAAAGCTGCTGCAGTTAAACGTCCTGTGTGTGCGGGTCATTCAATGGGGCCCCTGCTAACAAAATAGCTTCTGCGTGACAATAATGTATGTACGTGTATTCACGTTATCTATACAGAGCTGAAACAAATATTTTAAAGACTGATTAATTATTTGTTTTGTATGATAGTGTATGTATGTTTCTGGGGAGGAACATGGAAGTACAGGAAATTATGACATTTTCCACTATTTCCTGACCAAATGAGACGTCTTTTAATCAAGTAAAATCAAAAAATCAATTGCCATTAATCAATAATGACAACAATTTTTTGTTTCAGCCCTGGTGTATAAGGCCAGTGCATCATTGTTTTTTTCAATTAAATGATTAATTAATCAAGATTACACTTTTATTTTGACAAATGAGTCAATCAGTCTGTGGTCACGGCATTTGCTCAGATCATTAGTATTCGTCACAGAAATTAGCTGCTATGCTCTAAACCTAAAAAAAAAAGTACTGATGAGCCTTGTTTTTAACTCCCACGAAAAGACAAAAACACAACAATGAACTGATCCTACTGACAAATATTTTCGCCCAGTACAGCTTATTCCTCCGTGCCATGGAGCTCCACCACCTACTAACTAATGAAAACACGAATGGCATTGTTGCACGGAGTGATACCTGCTTTTATTACAATGAACGTGTAGCTTTATTTTGAAGGAATGAACAGCACCGAATGTGTGTTAATGCGCTGGCGAAAATAGTCCCCAACAAATGCATTATTTATTTATTATTTTTGCCGAAAACTACAATACCCAGCTGTTTTAGGAAATATCAGTAATTTGGGGAGTGATAAGAACCTCTATGAATTATGCTTAGAGCGTACTTAACACCAGCAGCATATCTGCCGGGGCTCAATAAAAGCCAGTGTCTCATCAGTGGGAATCGGTGGGACAGAGGGGTCAACAGCGGACCACCAGCTGCTTATGAAAGGCTGGAAGGGGCCGATGGGACGCACATAAGAAAAGAGTGAATATGAAAACGGACCATGGGTGACCACATGAGGATGTGGCAGGAGAGTTAAAGCAGAATCGGATCAGGTCAGTGCGAACAGAGGAGATTAGATTCAGAAACATATTGGTGAGATGTTGTTGTCTCATGGATGTGACAAGGTTAAGCTCAGCGAGGCTGAACAGTATGTACCACACATTAGTCATAGATGACTTAGCTGTGCGTGATCTTTTTTTTGCCACATGGAGGAGCTTGTCTATGTCTATTAAAGGCTTTACATCTTTTTGTTGTTGGTCTGTATGCACATCTCCCTTCCCTGAGGTGATGTGGTATGCAGAAACATTGAATCAAGTGAGCCTTGATGTTCTATATTAACTTATATACAGTTCGTTGTAGTGTGCTTTATTCCATGCAAAGACTCGTCATTCATTTCACTTTGACAATGTGTACTCTGTACATATGTCCTGTATTAAGGCTGCAAATTCATTTCATTTATTTCATTATTGAGAATAATCTCAAACTGCCTCTTGGAAGGACTCAGAGCACAACTGTAAACCTGTTAGCAAAAACTTGCTAGGACTCTGTGAGGACTAAGAATGCTGTGTTTATATTTACAAGAAATAATATTTACCTTGTTCACCATTTTAGTGTAGCCTGTTAGCATGGTGACATTTCCTGACTAGCGCCAAATACAAAGTACAGCTGCCGATGACAGGAATGTTGTTAGTTTTCCAAAGTATTGGCTCATGTTCTTCAGGAACATTAGTATAGGCTGTACGTCCAGTATTTTGCCCCATGTATCAAGGCTAAAGTCCTTTCCACAGCGACCTGGGTTCGATTCCAGTTTGGGTCCTTTGTTGCATGTTATCCACTCTCTCTCTCATTTGAATTTCCAGTCTATCGCCTCAGCTGTCACTTTTCTTAATAACTTGTTTAAACAGTCAAATAATTCAAAGTATTATCGGATGAAGCAAAAAGCTGCATTTCTTTCTGCTTTACACAAACTGATATGTGAGATTGTGATCGATTTTTCAATGTAAACTTATGAAGGAGCTGTTATTGTCTCACCGCATGGACATCTGTCATATCATCCAGCGGAGCCTTGTTCCTGCTGACAGTGTGTCTGAATTCATGTTTTATTCAGCTGGAGTGCGTCTTCCTCCCATCACTCAGACAAGCTAAGAAGATGTGCCGTGGATAGCCAAGCATGGACATGCCATCAGCCGCCACCTAACTTAATCCACATGCGTGCACTCGCACGAGTGCAGAATGAAACTCAAGGACACACAAAACCCAGCTCACACACACACGCGTGCAGCGAGATACGGTGCGTGCACATCCGGTATTCAAAATACGACGACAGACGCTGGCACACACACAGTTGGATGCTCAGTATTCATAAGGCACGCAGCGGAGGGATGTGAAAGAACTCAGCGGTTGCGACGAATCACTGACAAGCTAAATTCATCACACAGCCTTACAAATGGTAAAGTATGTGGCAAAATGGAGAGATGACTGATAGCCAAAACATAATTATCACACCCAAGGTCACCCCGTTAAACATTATGGTGGTTAATCAACTAATTTTAACCTTTTTGTTTGACCAACAAGCAAAGGAGCATCAGCAAGCAGTGCTCACTTACAGCTGCTTGGTATTTGGCTTTTATCGAGCGTGGGATACCTCAAAAACTCTGATTGTGAATGTGACAAAAGTGTCTCAATGAAATATTAAGGAGCTCTGTGTCTCTGACTGTTCCAAACCAAGCATTCAAGGACATATGGCAGTTTTTACCAGTGGAAACCATCCAAACATAAATTGGTCACCAAAAGCTGTATAGATAACTTCTTTCTTAAACTGTCTGGTATTTATTTGAACCACGTTTTGTCTGTGTTGTCCATTAAAAAAAAAACACATCCATTGTTGGTAGACTCACTCACCTGTAAGCGATTCCCAGAGACAACAAAGACTACCCAACACGGTGGCCTGGTTAACAGCCTCTTGGTGGGAGTCCATTAAATCTCACTGAGGGAGGCTCACAGGCAGCTGTGCCAGTCCTGTGGCTGGAGGCTGGTGGCTGGCAGAGGTGGCTTGTCAAACACTAGACAATACACACAACCAGGGACGACAGAGAGAGATTATCAGCCCGCTGGCAGGTTTCTGTTGAATGCTGCTGCTGCAGCCGGAGGAACATCAGTCACACCGGAAGCCAAGAAACAACTTTGATCACGATTCTGTCTTTTTTTTTGCTTTGTTTTGGCATTTTATATCTTTACATTTTCATCTAATATGAAGAGCAATGTTAACTGATGATCAAACTGCACAGTATTTAGTCTTTTGTTCCCAACAATTTGGTTGGTTCTTTAATTGTACTGGGCTCCATTACATTCAAAGACAGCTGAACGACAAGCTGAAACTCATTATAAACATTCACATTCAAGTTTAGGGGAGCTGCAGGTACAGATGATAATTCTTTGCAGCTTCATCGCTTCATCACTTCACACGTCAAGTTGTTTGTACATTATTATAGACATACATTAAATACATTATTTAAGTTAAGTGGCCTCTTCTGCTGTCAGCAAACATGCTGACTCTAAATTGCAGGTGAAAGCTCTAAAAACAGTTGCTACACCTCAAGTTCAGGTTATTCTTTTAAAGCTCTGAAGGCAAATGCTTGACATTATAGTTGATGTTTGTGCATAAGGGAGTTTCCAACATTTCAGAGTGGATGCTGTATTGTTAAACTTGGAGAATTTATAGGGGCTTTGTCCCCGTGGAGGATCGATAAGCAGTGGAAGAATAGTCCAAAGGTCAAGCCGATGATTAACGAGAAAAGAAAATAGACACGTAGACTGTGGTGACACCAGGAGCAGATCAACAGCAAAGATATTGGTTGGGCAGATACATCACAACAACTGTTTAACAAAACCATCAGTATTTAATACATTATGATTTCGAAACAAGCGCACCATTTTAACAGATCCAGGCTCAGTACTCTGAGCGCTGGAATAGAGAAGTTACGTAACATTTAACCCTCAGAGGATTCAACTTGTCCCTTTACTCAGCTAGAAAATCTATGTTTTCTGTAACAGAGCGAGTGCTGGCTCTGCAGTGGGGCAGCATTTTTCTGGAAAAACAGCAGCAGCGTTGCGTTCACCGAGCTCTTCTGCCTCACTGCTGATGATAACGACGTCTGTGGCTCCCTTTGTGCTTCATTTATTTCAACCTGTGTTTGTAAATACTGAAAAATGGTGTTGTTTTTTTTTATTGTTTTGTTTGTTTTCTTACCCATGCCGTATGCTAAATTGAGCTGAATCTACGTGAAAATGAAAATGCACACAAAAAAAAAAAGTTACTTATCTTACCTTGTTCTCTCTCCTGTCGAGACTGGAAAATGTGAGCCATGGGAGATGGTGAGAGGGAGGACAGATGTGTGGAGGATGTTCAAATCCAGAGAGTAAGAGGCCTGGCATTGTGTGTGCTGTCCCCTGCTGAGCTGCTCTATATCTTAAAGACTATCTTTTATTCAGTGTAAATGTGGTGTGGGCTGGAGAGACTGCTTCATTGTGTCTGAGATGGATGGATCCAGATAGCAGCAGAGCGTCAGTGTGAAAACCAATGTCTGGACTGAATGGATTCCCTTTGTTGATCTCTTCCTCACTTTCTATCTGTTCGGGCTCTCTTCCTCATCTTGTATCCTACACTCCATCTCTCCCTCTGCTGCAGCCATTTTTCTTCCACAACTGTAACAAGGCAGCATTTCTCTCTCTTTTTTTTTTTTTTTTTCTTTCCCCAATGTTCCTTCCTTCCACGTCTTCCTTTTCCTCCCTCTCCCCCTAAATATCCTACCGTGGGAACCGAGATACTGTAGAGAAAGAAGGCAGAGCGTCAGACAGCTGGCTAGATTCATCACCTGCTATCTTGACAGTAAGACGTATGACTGTGCAGCATCCACGCAGCCACAGTGTAAACCACTGCATATTTCAAAACACCCAGCCTGCCCCATTTGTTCATATGCACAGCAAACACCGCTGTCTTGAGGGATTTCCTCGGCCATGAATGCAGGGCTGTTCCAGACTCTCTCTAATGTCCTGTTCAGCTGTGGAGGACTCCGCTGGTCCTGAGAGAGGAGTTACGAGGCGGGCACGATGGATGGATATGGTGATAAAGCCTTGACAGCAGAAGGTCACTTTACAAAGTTATGAACAGCAGACTCTGTGTACCGCAGTGTTGCAGTATGTTTGAAGTTGGAAGTTTGCACCTGGCCGGTTGTAATCTCACCTCTCGTGGTTCAGGAGAAATTAGTGAATGAAATCGTGTCTCAGGCACTTGGTTGTTTGCGAATTCCCCACAGAACAGCTACTAATGGCAATTGTTTATAATTTTGCTCACAGACACAGAGGTTTCAATTAAAAGACACAGAGTCTAAAGGTTTTACATGTAGATATTGCATTAAGATGAGGCTTTTGAAAGAAATAGCTCATTCTTAATTCAATAAAACACAATTCAACTCCGTACACTGGGGACTGCTACAGCCTGCTACATCATCATCTGGTCTGACCAGCAGTTTTTGCCATTTAATCTTAGCTAATGTTGCAAACATTAGATACATGTTGATGCTAAACTGACATAACTGAGTCAGCTTGCTGACTTTTTAACTTTATACTGCTGTTGCATAATATTTTAGCATTGACTGTTTATATGCCCCAAGTCAACCCAGTACCCACTGTTCAGCAAAAGTTATAAATAGACATTGTAACTTGTTGTAAAATCCAGACATATTCAAGCAATCCAGCAGCTCATCAGACATAAATTAACTGTACAATCTCAGAACCTATCCGCTATCGCCTCACACCGATTTAACCTCTGCGGGGTATAAAGTATAAAATTACTATATATCTGGAAAACACTCCTCTACTACTACCTACTCCAGACCGATTAGCAAGTTCATACACAAAAATGATGATGTTGCATAATGTTCGAAAAAGCTAATGAAAACCTAAAGTCATCACACGATAGCTGCTGAGATCCAAGATCTTTTGTTCCTAATTCACACAGACCGTTTGCTGGCATGTAACCAAAGTCTATTTAGATGTGATTGGTCAATGCCACTCGGACTAAAACCAGAACCTTTCTGATACTTATACTGATACTTATCTACAAAAGTTTAAAGTGCATCTTTTATATCAAATATACCCGACACTGCTGACACGCATGATGGATTCAACAGAAACATCTTGGTTGTTTATGAAAATGCCTCAGTGGAATAAAGTGAGCCAACCCGATAAGATAAAAGGTTGTGATTGGCCAGATCAGATACAGGACGAGTGTAAAGCTGTCTTGATGGGAGACACATCTGCGAATAAAACATGAGCTCATTGATTTGTTTGGTTAGCAAAAAAAAAAAAAAAAACTTTTAAACCACAACACAGTACTAACAGTAAAAGCTGTAATCATCTACAGTGTATCATGGAGCCATTTTGTTGAAATAGGTCCATGATACAATGTGGTCTGAGGACAGAAAGAAGCATCAGCCATTCATCCGGCAGTGGCGGACAGGTAGAACTCTGAATGCCGTGTTTTGGTTTACAGTGTTTTTATTAAGCAGCTCCATTTGCTGCTCCATTTCTGTCTGACAAGCTGGCAGCTCACTGTTTCCGACCACAGGATCTGTTGACTGAACCATCTGTATATCAATATGCCCTCTGGACTCATAACATCTTATGTCAAAACTAGTGTTGTACAATGTAATCAATGTGTCAACTGAAGAAAAAAAATACTTTGTGGGGGGAAAAAATGAACAAAAATACCTCGTTTGAGCCACTGAGATGTGAAGATTTAGATCTATCTACCCTTGTGCTGTAATTGTAAATGTAATGTAACAATTAAATTGTGCCAAAAACCCCCAAATATCCCTGTAAAAGCGTGTACCGCAGTCACTCAATCACGTCCTGCTCTTAATTAAATATACAGCATGACATTTTTTAATGTTACACACGCTTTTTGACCTTCGCCGTGTTCAGAAGTCCAGGCTCAGATCTCAGAGGGCCGATGAGAGATGGGAGAGTAAAGAGCAGACAAGGACAGATATCAGTCACTGTAACTGAGTTTGTGTGTGTGCGTGTGTGCGCGCGTTAGTATGCGCGACTGTACGTGTGTGCAAAGGAGAGAGTCTTGGAAGGGCGAAGCAGTATCAGTCACTGTCACTAAACGCTGCAGTCTCTGGCTCGCGTCCACACACACATACAAAGACACGTGTGGACGCACAAACAGAGAGGTACAGGATGCATAATTCATAAACTAATCAAAGGCAGACAAAAGCCACAGTCTTTGAGTCTGTGGGCCCACCAGGACGCAGTCTGACACACACACACTCGCTCTATTTAAGTGAACAGTGGCTCCTACCAGCCAGGCAGCAGTCTACAGAGGGAAATGGGGAGAAAAAAAGGGAGGTGAATAAGAGGAAATGATGGAGAGAGGGAGCAGATAATTTTTCAAACAGCCCCTTCACTTCCCTCCTCTGCCTAGAGGCCGCCTCTTACAACTTCCTCTCCCTAAAAAATAGTTCTGTCTAGACCAAAAGAGACAGTGGAGTGAAGATAAACTCCCCGAGCTCACTGGCTATAACTTCCTGTTTCATTGCTCGTCTGTACATTTTCTCCAGATCGCTTCTGAAGAGAGTGTTTCTTGTGCTAAGAATCCTGAGTTAAAAAGAAATGTTTTCCCGACTGCGTAACGCATTCATATTTTATAAAATGCAGATGACTAGCGAGCGAGAATGTGAATTTAATGAGCCATATTTAGCATTGACATTATTCCGTATGATTCCACGTGTGGTACCAGTGCACTACTTGAAAGAAGTGACCCCATTTTCTAGGGTTATGGGACATGGTTAAGTGTGTATGTGTGTGTGTGTGTGTCTGCCTGGTGCCTCTTTCTCTTCCATTCACGCTACGTCTCTCTCTGAGGGCACAGCTGTAAAAAGCTAAACTCTTAAAGCTTTCATCTCTGTCTAAATCCAAACCAGTGTTCCATTATTTATTTATCTGCTAGAGACAACCAGAAATATCCACTAAGATCTGCCGGGCTTGGACAAGATGAGCCCCGGCCTCGCAGTGGGTCTCTGGACAGAGCGGCCTCACGCACACGCACAGGCAAACACACACACACTCACAAATAAATGGGGAAATGAGCACACAAGTGTTAGAAACTCAGGTGCACACACTGAGGCACATATCCTGGAAGCTATCAGTAAATGAGTGAGACTACGCTCAGCCGTCCAGGTAATGCACCTGTGCTGAGGCACCTGATAAATCCCTCAATGCTGTAGTCTTATCTGTCCAGGCCAGATTGAAGAACAAGGCTGTAATCTTTTTTTGTGTGGCTCCGTCCATCCGTGTGTTTGTGTCTGTCTCTCCATCCGCCTGCTGCAGTGCTTCAGTCTGCAGTCTGTCTTTCCTGACTCCATTACTTTTCCGGTTGAAGTTGATAGGCTATAAACTCTCCTCATTATGAGTGAACCCTCGCTCCCTCCTGCTCCTTCGCCTTTTCTCTCTTTTTATTTGCTTTAAAATGTCAAGTCCTTGGTGCGGATGCAGGACTGCTAGCCTCACAAGATGGAGCTGAACTCGAAACCGCACTGATCAATACTTTTATACAGTGGACCAAACAATTTTAAAATATAAAATACGACCAAGAATCACCTGGCAGAGTATTTTAGCACCTTTCAGCATGTTGTTTTGGTTTTATCGCCTATAACTTTACTGTTCTGGTTCCATGCCACTCCTTTCTTGAGCTGTAGCAAAGCTAACAGAATGGCTTTGGCAAAACAATGCAGGGTCATCCAGAAAAAAGTTAAACCATGCACAACTTTTGCTGCAATGCCACGTCATCCAACAAAATGCTGCACCGGCCAGTCAAATACAGGCACGCTTGCTCCCATTGCTTGGGGATTATTTCATAATGCGAGCGCTGTATTTCTTCTGTTTACGTTGCGGCAGTTGTGACAAAAGACAAAGTGATACTTGTCCTGGACCAGTGTAAGTTGTTCATCATATGCCCGAACAGGGCTGAGAACTGCAGAGTTGGTTGCATGAGTTTTACGACCCTCTCTGCTCACTGATGTTGTTGCTGTGCAAATCAGCTGAATTTATGCCGTTAGTTCCTTGCAAATTAGTCTGATGTAGATTTATCCCCCTCAGCCTTGCACCCCATCACACCAGCTTGCCTTGACTTTCAGGGAGGATGGCGAAATGTTTCATTGAAGTTATTTTTGGCCTTGTTACATAATGAGTCTCCCTTTCTGTCTCTTTGCATAAAGCGGTATGATGCTGTGTACTTGGCAGGCAAGTCAGCGTTGAAGTATTCACTGTGTTGTATCATGGAGATAGTCAGCAGCAAGAATATTAGAAAACGTTGTCTGTTGTAAAAAAAAAAAAAAAAAAACAACAGTTATGGTACAATATCTGTGTGCCTGAGTGCTTTCATTTTTAATCAGTTGGAATGGAAGAGCTTTTCAAGGCCAGTAGAGGCAGACAAACCATCTGGAGCAGTGGAAGTTTTCCCAGTAGGCAAAGCAACCTGTGAACCAGAAGTGGGTCCCAGTAAACACACAGAAAGTCTCATGCTGTTTGCATTAGATTAACCAGCCAGCTCGATGAATGTGCTCTGCATAAACTAAGACAGCGTAGACCCAACAAATTAATATTGCGCTACTTTTAAGAGACATCAGAAATCACCTGAACGAGTCACACAACGAAATAAATGCTGTATAAAATGAAATTACTTCAGTGATGCCAGATGCCAGGATCTAATCACATTTCAGTCAGTTTAGCACCAAAATGGTTGCAGATTATCATAAATTATATGATTAATTATTCATTAATTTCTTTATTTGTTACCATAATATCTTAGCTCTTTTAGTTCGGGTTCATTTTATTCCATCTCTTAGTGGAGCAGCAATCCACCCTGGTGTGCTAGATTGTGTTTTATGTGTCGACAGCCCCGCCTGTTGACTTTGTTATTTGTCTGGAGCAGAGACGACTTGAGAGTTGCGAAAGGCAGAAAAGGATAGAAGTGGGAAGGAGAAAGTGGAAAGAGGTGTGGGAGAGACGAGACCACTGGGATGAGGTATCACACCTCAGAGAAGAAGACCGGGGAAGGAAATAAATGAGGAAGGTGCTGAGAGAGGAGAAGGAGGACGTGCCCTCCTCCCTCCCTGTTGTCCTCTGGGCTTCGACTAGATTGCTTTCTCCCTGACTTGGAAGTGAAGGTGGGGAAGGATGGAGAACATGGCTACAGCCGGGAGGAGTTCATCAGCAGAGAAAAACACTCAGGTGTTAATTTGCACCTGGATTCACACCTCCAGCATTCCATCAGAGACCCAGAAAGCTGCAGACCTGGCAAGATGATAGCCCTGTCACCTTCGATCAGACCTAGCGATCGCATAAACCATCCCTGCCATTTATAAGACTTTGCTGCAGGCGATTGGATCCCCAACCCCTCTTCCACCCCCTACCCCCCCCCCCCCCCCCCCCCCCGCCCCTCTCTCTCTTTCGTACTCTGACTCAGCCAAGATACCTCTCTCTCATCCTGTCACAGGCTGCTGAACCCTCTTATAGGATCCCCTTGTCCAAAAATGTGCCAAATATAATAAAAGTGTGATAGCGCTTGGCTCCGCGTCCGGACCTGGCACCAGAGCAGCGAGAAGGAAATTATGTTTCCGAGTTAAATTGGTTTCCTGGCATGTGATAAGTTGGGGTGAATTTTTAATCCATGACCTCATGAAAATATGTCAATCTCGCAGCTGCTATCGTTTCTCCCATCCCGTCACCTCCCTCTGTCTCCCTGCTGCTTCTTGCACCCGTGTCTTTCTTCTGACTACTCTGTTCTTTAAAAAAGTAAAAGATAGCAGGTGTGGGACACCTTTGCTCCTCAACCAATTACCTCACCGGTGTATAATCCTACCCAGCCTCACCTCTCTACCCACTCAATCCTTTTCTCTCCCTGCCACACTCACTCCCTCACCTTCCACCCACACGATCCCCCCCCTTTTTTTTCATCTCTCCCCTTCATCCCTTCAGCCCTGTTAGGCTCCATGGCTCACCAATTACAACAGCAGTAGGCGGCTAGCTAAAGTAACTCCCACTGGCAGTCTCCATGTATGCAGCTGACTGACATGACACAGGGTGTTCTCCCATAGCCAGCCCACCACCTGAGGGAGTCTGATAGCCAGGCTCAGTGTTACTGGCTCTACGTGGCTAGCCATTCGCTGTGCCTTATACCAAGCAGCCTGCTGCACTGCCTGACAGTTTTTCCATTCAGGTGAACACACTGAAAAGGCTTGTGGATAGGAAGAAGAAGCCAAGGCCTGACTGCGGAGAGTTGAAGGGCTTTTGGTTTAAAAGTTTAAACACCGATGTACCAGCGTGTAAGTAAATTTGGGTGTGAAATGAGAGGAGAAAGCCTGTGTGTGTGACTTTCCCTGAATGCAACATGAGGGCTTAGCTTTGGTTTCTGCAGCTCTGTCAAGCAGAGCTGAGTCATTTAGTCGTATACCAAATATTTGCATGTTCCAGCTTGAGGATTAGCTGTTTTTCCCTTAAGACATTTGAAGACATCACCTGGGGCTCTGTAAAACTGGTGGTCATTACTTTAAGACAACTACAGTAATAGATTACCTGGAAGAGTTATCAGCAGATTCATCAATAATGAAAATAACCATTAGTTGCAGCTCTACTATACATTTTTAATAGACTTACACCTATAAGTACTCTTCTGTGATAAATATGTAATGGTGTTGGACCTAAAAATTGGACCGCTCGAGTCAACAATGCAGCTTTGTAGTGTATGTCCATATTTACTATAAACTGTCCTTTACTACATCTGCTCCAGATCCCCGTGACCCTGATAAGGAAAAGCAAGTACAGAAAATGGGTGGATGGATAGATAGATGGATGTCCTCTACTGCATTACCTTTGACTGATGATCAGCTCTAATCGGCCAGCTCTCTATTGTTCCTTATCTGATGTATAGAAATGTAAAGACACTTTAGCAAGGGTATGCAATTCTGTCAAAGAACTGTCAAAAAACTCCTTATGATGCACGGTGAATAAAATTGCATCATTTCATAGATGAGTTTGGCAGTTGTCACCTTCCAGCAACATCTGCGTATCTTCCGTATCTTCCTCTGCTCTGCCGATAGTCCCACAGATGAACAAATAAAATCGAGGGATGGCTCAGGTTTATTTGTCTGTCAGTCTCCTTCTGCGTACAATCACCTTCTGTGCCGGATGTCAGATACAGAGGGTGCTGCTGGGAAGGCGTTGCAGAGGCTTGCCATTAAACAAAAATTAATCCTGACGTGCTCAGCTAGAGGCGAGGCAGCGGCGGTGAGGGGAAATTGGACCAAACCTACCCATTCATCACCAGACATCAGACAGTGACATGTGCGGAGGCCCGGTCAACATGCCGAGAGCCGCTGTACACACTGCTGTATATGCACAGACATCCTCCCGCCTCTCAGCCAATCAGCTGCTGTCAGCTGATTGGCTGGAGCTGTTGAGGTGCTGAAAAGAGGGGACTGTGTCAAAGTCGTACCCTGTGAGGCAAGACTGCATTAAAATTCATACTGAGCTGAAGCACGGGCCTGAATACTGATCAGTGTGCAGGTCCTGTCCTGCAGTACCACTCAGGAAAAATTTGTACGTAGGTATCTATACATACATATAACCATGAAAGCACATCATGGGTGAAGGGCAGCAGAGAAGAAGAATAAAGAGAGTTAGAGAGGGAGAGTGGGAGAAAGCAGAGAGCGTGAGATCCCGTTATACAAGGCTGTTGTGTCTCTGATGTGGTGCCGGAGCCATGATAGGAAGAGAGTGAGAAAGTATCTATTTCTGACAGAGTGCGGGGGCAGATGTGGGCATGTAACATATGCTGTTACTATTTTTTCCTCTGTACATTATGTTTGTGCTTTTTTTTTCTAATTCACTTGTAAATGCAGCTTTTAAAACAACAGGTACTTTCTCACTTCTCCCCGCCTTCGTTATAAATAGAAATCGGACAGCGAACGTAATCGATGCTTATATCGTAACCTGGCAAACGTGGTATTTGCTGATATGTTTGTCTCGAATTTAAACAAATTGAGAAGTCTGGCTTTGTGCTGATGGAGGCAGTATATTTGGTTTCAATCAGTCTGAAAGGTTAAGCCAATTTATAGGTCTAAGGGCTGCGCAATAATTTTATATTATTATTTATCATCGTTGACCTTTATCGAATTGTGATGATGTGATCACATCATTTTACAAATTTCTGTTGCTTAGTTATTCCAAGAAAATTATGAATCAAAACTAAAATGTGTTATCTAAGTAAGTTCATTTAAGTGTAAGAGTTTTGTCTAATGTAATGCACAACAATGGGTCACCAAAAACAACAATTTATAGCTGAAACTAATAGAAAATGAATTCGAAACAGTATTGACAATGGATTAATCGTTTGTATTACTGATTCAGGCTATGCAAATCGGAATATTAAATGTTTCGGGAGCAGAAGAACATGTGCAGAAATGGGAAAATATTATAAATCACAACATACAGATTCTGCATTACCAATCAAAAGTAAAAGGTAAAAAATGGTCACCAGAGCGAAGAGACAAGGAAGCTGCAAACACAAAAATATTACTAGATTTGCTCTTCTACTCACTGCCAGTCATGAAATGTGTTCCTGTGGTGACGTCTGAAGAATCAGTGAGTGAACTCGTGACCTGCTTGGATTTACCAATGCACCAGGGAACAATGGCGATGCAACGCCGCCAGAAAATCCAACATTTTTTAATTGTTTGTTTCCATCCCACTAATTCCATTTAAATTCATTACTCTTCTACCAGATGAAGCATTCCTCTTTGGATACAAATGAAACGTCTCCAAACAAGCATATGTACTCACTGTTTACTCCACTGTGAGTCTGACTAACAGCCAAAAGGATAGTCTATATTTACTTTCATACATGAAGTAGTTGTGAGTACATTTTAGACGTGTATGAAAAGCCTAATTTTTCAGCAGAGCTGGAGTAGTTTATTATATTTCATGTGTCCCGGTTTTCACATGAAATGGCTGAAATCCAGCCATCTCTGCCCAGACAAAGATTAATTGGCCACAGCCGTTCTGCTGCTGCTGCTGCTGCTGCTGCACATCCCTGTTAGTGAGGTCTGAGCCAAGCATATGCGCCATCACATATACGGTATAAACACGTTCACACACACACACCAAATCAACAAGTGATTTCTGAGTCCCTGTTGAGTCCGCTCCTCAGGAATCAACATTTACCCCCTTTGGCTTTTCCCCTTGAAGTCAGTCCGTAGAGACAAAGAGCAGATATGGCAGCATGACACGGAGCTGGAAGAGAGTGAGAGAGCAATAACCGAGGCTGTCACCACCTCCTCACCATACAAGGAGGATCAATAAAACAAAGTCAAGTAATCCTCTGTGGCTCTGTTCAAAGATCTGTTGGAAAAACTGTGAATTGTCCGAGTGAGAGCGGTGTATCAGACCTCCACTCATTTGCTGTAAAAGTTATATTTGTACTCAAACACTGGAAGTGTCCTGAGTCCTGGTGGAGCTCATACTCACAGACAATGGAAAGACTGCAGACTATATTTATATCTGTCGTCTAACACTGGTATCGCAAGAAATGAGTATATTTAATATGTTATGTTGTGCGTAGTGCAATTGACTCCATATTTCTCTAAAGTGAAACTGTTACTGTCATAGCCTCAGTTTTAGTGTTGATTAATCTATTTCTAAGAGCTGAAGCAATCAATTGAATCACTGATAGAAAATGAATCTGCATCTATTGTGGTTAATCAATACTGAAAATTATAATTCGTTGCTGGCCTAATATTGGCTATTTTTTTTCCAATTAATCAATCAAACATTGAGTCAATACAATATTTCCCAGTGTCCAAAGTAAAATCTAGGTAAAACACACAGAGAGAAAACCTTCACATTTAAGAATCTTCAACCATATATTTTTTTTTAATGATCAGTTGAGTATCAAAGATGTCGGTTAAAAATTGAATATTTGATATATTAGTATTTGGGAGTTAAAATAATGGCGGATATAATATTACATACCTCATCGGTTGTTAAATTTAAATATTCTTTAAATTAATTTGTCAAAGACAGCAGCCTTCAAAGCACCTTTGCATAGTCATATTGTTTGATTGTTGAACAATCCATACAGAAAAGGTTCACGCTATATCAGAAGCCGTATCAGTAATCAGTCTTTTTTTTTCACTCTAAAATCGGTATTGGTCTCGGTTTGGCTTCAGTTAAAAGTTGTATGTACTTGAACTTTACAGAAAATCAGAGCAGTGTGTGCTGCTGCAGCTCGTACAGTCTCACACTGACAACATTGAAAATAATGGCCTGCGTGCATTTTTATCTCCCGTGCTACAAACAAGCCAGCATGGCACTTTATTTAGAAAATTAAACAATAATCCAGTGAGAACCACTAGAAACAAATCCATATAGTAAAACACATCCTTTTATGTTCTTCGTACTTGGCATGACACCAACTAGGTTATAAACACACACAGTACTCACAATAAACTTCCATTGTGAACTGTGTCAGACAGGAAAATGAGAGAGGAGTCGATTCTGTGTTTCTGTTTTCGTGGAGGATTTGGACGTCGATCGCATGCTCAGTGAGCAGTAAAGCTCTGGATTTTGACCATAGATAGGGAGAGGCTTTGATAGCGAGAGCCATTGTTGGACAGATCCCATCAGATTGAAGGAGGATAAGCTGCTTGGGGAGATGCGGTCAGAGCAAAACTCTTTTAGGCGCTGTCATTTTTCCAAAAAGGGGGTATCCATCATTGCGTTGATGATGGAGTTTTAATTATTAGACGGTGAGAAGAAATGGGCCGGGGAGAGATAAGTGATAGGATAGAGATGTTGTTTTTGGGGCATTAGCCCTTCAGATATACAGCAGTGTGTGTGTGTGTGGGTGTGTTCTGAAACTCTGAACTCATCCTCTTGATCCTTTTAAGAAGTGCTCTTTGTATGAAAGAGTGTGTTGGTCTGTGTATGTAAAGTTTTTATGTAGCACTTGGAATTAGGACAATGGCACAAACGGCACGAGATAAATATAGTGACTGCAGTATAGTGAGTGGTTTTAGTGTGTGTGTCCGCTGGTGTATTCATGCATTAATGAGTTCAGTACATTTCCCTCTGTTCACGTGTCCATCCATATTCATTCATATTTATCTCATCTCCCTGTGTGCAACAAGCCCGGTAGTAGCACTCTTATATCATAGAGGTATGTCATCCTCACGGGGTCTGAAGAGGTAAAAATAGTTCAACAACAACTAAATAATCCACGTGTTGTGAAAACCCTCCGCAGGATGCTCCAGCCTCCCTTTTAACCGCTGTGTTATGTTTTAACCTGCAGGTCAAAGTGAGCTCAACCTTAAGTGCAGCAGAGGCTTTTACATTTTGCGGTCAGAGAGACATAAGTGTGTCTCTCTTCCCCGTCTCCCTCTTCAGGTTCCTGTTGCTTTGTCTTTGTCTGAGTCCATCTCGTCTCTCTCTCTCTCTCTCTCTCTCTCTCTCTCTCTCTCTCTCTCTCTCTCTCTCTCTCTCTCTCTCTCTCTCTCTCTGCGTCTCTCTCTCCCTGTCACTATTCACTCCTGCCCCATCTATCTGTGTCTCCCGTCTGCACCCTCATTCTCTTTGTATTAACATCTCCTCCGCCTGCTTCTTTCTGTGCTCTTTTCGTGCCCCCAATCTTCATGCATGGCCCTTTTTTTTCCCCCTCACTGTCCCCGTCTGAGTGGCCCTATTGCTCTGTCTCTGTAGAACAGCGTGCCGGCTGTTAGCGGTGCCACGACGTCATGGCACATGGCTGCAGCATCCTGGCTATAAATAACTTGGTCTCATGGTGATCGGTCCAAGACAGGACTGAGAGCCAAAGGGAGAGCAATCTGCTGTCTCCCTCAAGAGACGCTCGAAGGGGAAGGCGCAAATAAGACAGCTTACCGTGTGCCGCCTTTTGTCACCAAGACCTTTGCTGGTGGATAAAGTGATTCAGAATTTAATTATATTTCTCGGAAAGATAAAATGTCTGGTCAGGAAGCAGTTTAAGGCTGGCTGTCAGGTGTCCACATGAGTCACATGAGGTCGTCATGGTACGAGGACCGCAGTGGGTCTGGAGGGGTTCAACCTCTGCAGTCAGCTGTGTTAAATCGAGTCAGGCTCAAATGTGTTTTCATTTTTTCCCTTCCTGTTTTCAGTGTAGCAAAGAGTTAGCAGTAATTGATTTATTGTGATTATGATTGCATAATTACCTCTGGCATATACTCATAATTTTAGAATCATAATTTTATTCTCTCTCCAATTAAAAAAAAAAAAAAAAAGCATTTTTACATTCACAGTTTCTGATTTTCCATATGTTCACTTGTTGCTTTTCTTTGTTTTGGTATTATTTTGAAGAAATAAATATACTTGGGTTTTCAAACTAAACTAAAAGGAGGAAAAACAGATTCATCAATAATTCAAATCATTGTTAGTTGCAGCTCACTTACTGTGATGAACACGACTGCAGAGGCTCTCTTTAACTGCCACAAATGTGCCTACGCCACAACCATGTAAGTGAGTCAGTGCAGCCCAAACTGACGTTTTTGTAGCTCCTACACCTCCAGTTGTAATCGATAAACAGGTTTTAAGCTAAAAGATGACCAGAATTTCAAAGGTCCGAAACCTCCAGCTGTCGCTAATGAAGTTTGTGACAATTACTCAAGACTTCCTGCAGTTAATTCACAATAAAGCACTTTATTTGCTGCGGGGCTTTTGCCATAAAAACAGAACGTGCTTCAAAAAGTGTTGAGTTTGCATTATCAGCATGTTAACATCGATCAAGGTCAGCTTCTCTCCTCTTTCTCGCTCCTGTCCCTGTGATACTTATGGTCAGTTTTGTTTCTGTGACTCTCGAAACGTCAGCACTCAACAAAAACCAAAAACCTCTCCCCTGGAGAGAGAAATAAGGAGTGTTGAGTTTTTTTTTATTTATCCGTACAATGTGTGAAATAGTCACACAGCAGAAATAGATCGACCCACGTCTGGTGTTTGTAATCCATTTTCAAACTTCAATTGGAAATCGATGAGCATGTCGATGATCTTGCAGAGGGTCTGATCAATAAATCTCCCAAGAGATGGATGCTGTCCTTTCAGCACCGTCTGTTTTTCAAGATTTATTTATTTTAAAGATTTGTCTTGCGCCTTAGACTGTGAACTTGTAGACAGATGCTTCTTGATGCAGTCATGATGCCTACGGCAAGCTGCCACCTAGATGACATCACGCACTCTTTTTACCGTTCCGTGTCTTGAGGGTAAAAAATGGAGAGCGCTTGAACATTTGTTATTATTTCTCTGTGTTCGGCGCTCAAACTCGTGATGTCGTCGTTTGTCAGAGCAGCGAAAAAACTGATTGAGACGTTCCAGTTTGTGTTCCTCCTCTGGCCATATGGAATATATAGCACCGCACATATTGTGAATGCATGCTCCATTAGCTGTGGTTCTGTTTCTCTGCATTTTTGACTATGGGCGCTTTGTGGAGATGACAAGCATCCCCTCCTTCCCTGGCAGATGTCCCCTAGTTTGAGTCTTTCTTTGCTTAAACAATGAATTAACGAATAAATAAAAGTCGGTCTATTCTTGAAAGTTATTAGCATACAAAATGGCTATTTTAGACACTCATTATACTCTCTGCTGGTGTCTGTTTTATTTCAGTCCAGACTAAAAGTGGAAGTGTGTGTGTGTGCGTCTGTTTCTTCCAGGTGACAGTAATCCCAAGGAGAGCAGCCCCTTCATCAACAGCAGTGATTCTGCCGCAGAGAAGAGCCAGCAGTATGACGGCAAGAACATGGCCTTGTTTGAGGTACGGTCCAATATTCTGCACACATCGATTTACTAACGCAAACAATCATGCGGGATCATAAGAAGCGGGATACATTCATTCTCACAATCCTGTGATTGAATAGAGGCTCTGACATCGATTAATGAGGGTAATTACCACGTGAAGGGCATGTGGGAACTTCAGGTTAAGGCAAGCAAATCTCACGCTGCCACAGGAAAGAACTTTAACGAGGCAATTTGCCACAAGCCTGCACAACTGTATTTACATTGTGTTCTCAGTGGGATTTCTAGATTACACAAGAAAAGAGAAAACAAAATCAGAAAACGTATCGTGTAAGCAGTTTGTGTCAGTTTTCCGGCTGGGTTGGAATTCACAAAAGCGGTGTAGCACATTGACTGAAGCGAGTACAGTACTTCCCGAGTACAGTTCCAGTGCCGGGCTCAGCTGGCCAGATGAAAGTGTCAAACACAGCTGTACTGAAGATGTCAAAACCCTGATGACAACACTGACTCTAGCCTTCCTGTTTGCGTTTGGGTCTCCGCAGGAGGAGATGGACACCAGCCCCATGGTGTCGTCTCTTCTCAGCAGCCTGGCTAACTACTCCAACCTGCCCCAAGGTAGCAAGGAGCACGAGGAGGCTGAGAACAATGAGACTGAGTCATCGCGCAAGAAACCTGTCAAGGTATGAAGGAAAATCAAATGGATAATTACATATACATAGTATACAGTGTACTCAATATTTGTACACTTTGACTCATTATGTTAAATGTGGGTACAGTGTGTAACAGTAGTGTATATTGGTAATTACACAGCAACTCTCTCTATCTTTGTTTTCAAAAAAAATCTCAGAAAAGTTATTTTATCTTTTATCTTGTCTTTCTTGTCTTTGTCTTTTATCTTATCTTCCATCTCAGTCACTTAAATCATCGTGCTGTTTCTATAGCAGCACACAGAGCAAATGCTTGATGCACGAGGATGTCTGGGTAAAATCAGGTGAAACCTACCTGCTCCTGTTTTAATTAAAATCCTTGTATTTCTCCTGTAAATCAATAAAAACCTCAGACGATTAGCTCTAAGTGTGCTGCAGTAAACACAAAAGCGCTAATGCGTTTTCTGGGGTCATTGTGCATAATAATTTCTATGATGCATCATAATGCTGAGGTGTTCATCATCTTTTTGTAGAAGCATTAAAATATACACCCGACGGTGTGCTTAGGAGGGGCATACTCTTATCACGGATGTACGCTGCAGTTTTCTCATGTTGCTGCAGTTCCAGTTTGATAAAGAAGCCGAATGATTTTACTGACTACAATATAAATATTAATGGCGGTTTAAGCTGTATGCACTTACAGCAGCAGGTTTTTAGTTTGGAAAAGTACTCCTCCTAAAACAAATTACTCAAATTAACTTACTCGAACGATGCAGCATGCGTATATTAATCTCTTTGCTGTTGATTTACATTTGCTGCTGTAATATTGTTTATTGCGCACCGTGGACAACTTGTTCACCTGAGAAAGGGTTGTTATGCTTGTTGCTAAGGGACGGTCATTAAGTGTTGCCAAATATAGATTTGTACTTTCCGTTAGATTACATCATGAATCTCTAATAGCAGAGTTTTTGATTGTTTTATTAACACACTCACTGGAGAGAAAGAAAACATCCACCAGTTTAGAACTTGTCAATCACGCTCTGTTGATATTATAAATCCCCTGTTCGTGTTACTGGATTGCATCTTAAATGCCACTCACTAATGAGTTCCTTCCACATCATCCCCTGGTATTTTCTACTGTTGGGTGTTGAGATGCCAGCAGGAAGGAGTTTACTTTTCAGGCTTTCATATTTCTTTCCTCAGTGCTTGATAGACAGACAGGCAGATACATTATTAATCCCGTGGGAAACGGTGGTTTTAGCAGCAAGCAGCGAGATGTGACACTGCAAAGCTGAAATGTGAAGCGATGGATGATAATTTAAGTAATGAAAGAAGTTACCTGAAATTAATGTGGGAAAAAACCTCTGTAACTCCAGACCATGTGAGGTAAAAACACAGTTGTGACTGTCCACAGCAGTGACAGGTTGACAGCTTCTCTATGACCTTTGACCCCAGCTGCATCACTTTCAGACAGGTTTTCTTCTTGTTTCTCACCTTGAAGCGAATAACTGATAATGACCTTGGATGCCAGCGCGCTTATCTGAAATACTGTCTACTACCCCCACTGTGAATCCAGATGAGCCCTGTAGATATTCAGTAGATTCTCAGTGGAAACATTTAAACTGACAGCACTGATAAGCGATGTAGGTACCATCGACCTTGTGACTGTATTGAATTCTGCATGTGTATCTTTCTTATACGGAACAAAAACAGGCTGTTAAAGGGTTAAAGGGTTTACAAAGGCATTACAAGGTCCATTTACTTGGTTTATAAAAGTTTGAATCTCATCAGCACACAGAGTTTGCTCATTTGTCATGGAGATAGTTCACTTGTTATCACCTGACCTAAATTTTGAATTTGTAGCTACTTGCAGTGCGACTCAAGGGATGGCAGTGTCACTTGACCGCTTTAGTCAAGACTAAAATATCTCAACAACTATTTGGATCACTGTGAAATTTCCTGCAAACATTCTTCACCCCAAGATGATAAAACCTTCTGGTGTTCATCATCATCTGACTTTTCCTCAAGCACCACCAGCAGGTCGACATGTCTTCAAAGATATTGAATGGACTGTCATTCGCATCAGGATGAATTGTTATAACTTTGGCGATCATTTAACTTTAGTGCCATCATCAGGTCAAAATTTAAATTTGTCCAGTATGACTAAAATGATGCAAAAATGAATGACATTCACATGATCCTCAGGTGTTTGGTGCTAGTTAAAATTAAATGTTGGCACGCTAACAGCTAAGCTAAGATGCTGAACATGGTAACAATGTGAGCATGTTAGCATGTTGACATTAGCAATCAAAGTACAGCCTCACAGAGCCGACTACCAAAGCTATTAAACCCTTATGCTTTGTAACAATCTGGATACTTCCATTAGTACACTTTTATGTAGTACACTGTGTACCCTATACTTCCAGCATTAGCATCAACATTTTCACAAAGCCAGTGGTCGGTACCCTTCCACTACAAAGCCAAAATGGTGACCAGTGTTCCACACTCAACTTTTTGACTGCCATGAGTGCGCTCTCTGGGAACAGTTATTTTTTTGTTGCCATAATTGGCAGTATGAACACACTTTTATACTCAAAATACCACATGTAAGTACAAGAATTGAGGCACAGCATTAGTCTTGTTAAAAACCAAACTAAATCATATCACTGACAACTGAGCAGACTGTATTTACTGATGAAGGCTCATAAGATGTGGATCAATGCACCAGAAAAGTAAGTAACCAAGAATTTCTTGTCAAACTGCTATTTCAAAGGTCGAGAATAAAGATCTAAGTGCAATAGAAAAGAAGAGAACAGCTTGATGGCTCCATAGAAAGATTTGACAGATAGTAATGATGGGCCCAGCCTCTTTGGGTGAGTTTGACATCAAGTGATTTGAGCACAACGCTCATTAACATGTTAAACCACAGTAACATTTAAAAGGTCAGTTCACCCAAATGAGCAAAAATATTATAATACAATATTTTTTTCACTCGCTTCTTGTGATATGTAGCCTTGTTACTTGCAAGTTTGAGATTTCTGTCCCCTAGAAAAAAAATCAAATTACATTTGAAAACATCAACAGCAACCTCTCTTTCCAGAAATTTCTCAGTTTGTCGAGCTTTGTCGCAGCGTGGCGGCCCAGATTAGAGGTTGGGTTGGCATGTGACACGAGGGAGCAGTCTGGAGGTCGTGAAGATTACGGTGGAAACCAGTCACAGTTAATCTGCTGGCAATTTTATCCCTTTCTCCTGTGTGAAGTTTATTCACACAGCATCTTTCAAACACAGGAGCTTTCCAGGTGTTTTACATGAGCCACATAAATGAATTTAGAACAACAGCTGAAATTGATATTTTTATCCTAACAGTGGCACAACCTCAGACTTTACTGTGAGCATCTTCCACCAAAGAATTAGGCCTCATAAAAACAGATGACACTGAGATCTGTGGCTTATCAGGAGTAATGGAAAAAAGCGATGTAACCTTCGAAGAGGTTGTAAAGCCGCTTTATGTCTCGGTTGTACAAGTAATGCAGGTAACAGCTTCAGACAACAACAGTAGCCACATGGGAGCTCGGCACGGGTTCAAAATGACTTCATTGTAGAACTGCTCGCTCGTGGTATATTCCCCCATTATCCCATCCCTCCCAGTTGTCCCAGATGTGTGGTGTATTTGTCTGGCTCTCCTCAGCTCGGCTAACCCTGGGAGCTGGTCTAATCTTCCCCCTTGTCACCCCAACCCCTTCAATACTTTAATTAGTCCGTACGCTGCACCAAGCTGCTGCTTCTCCAATCAGCAGCCCATTCCACAGGCAATCTCTCCATCGCCATGAGAGGCTTTTCATTAGGGCAGCCTGTGGCGTTTTATCGCTCACACAGCGACCTCTCTCTCTCTCTCTCTCTCTCTCTCTCTCTCTCTTTTTCTCTCCCACTATCGCCTTCCCTCTCTATTTCTCGCTCCCTTCTCCCCTCCCCTCCTCCACATCTCCTTCATCATCGCTCCCTTGAGTGTGCGAGTGAGTGAGTTGTGAGAGAGGCAGCGGGCTTTCTTTGTCGCAGCGTGGAGGCCAAGATTAGAGATTTGGTTGGCATATGACACGAGGGAGCAGTCTGGAGGTCGTGCAGGTTACGGTGGAAACCAGTCACAGTTAATCTGCCGGCAGTTTTCTCCTCCCTGACCTCGCTCGTTTGAAATCTAACATAACAAGGCAAGTTTATTCACACAGCATCTTTCAAACACAGGAGCTATTGCCGTGTTTTACATGAGCCACATAAATGAATTTAGAACAGCAGCTCAAATATTTTTATGATGTTATGATATTTTTATCATAACAGTGACTACTCATGTGAAAGAAGCTGTTGGTGAAAACCCCACAGAGAATTATTCCCTTACTCAGTGGCCCATTTTAGCATCTTTTAGTTTGTTTTTGCGCCACAACTTTACTCTTCCTGTTCACTGTTACTGAAGGCGCTGTTAGCAAAAAACATTTGATAGTATCCGCAAAGCAACACACTCACAGAAAAATTTGCAACTAGCTGGAGAACAAGGTGAAGCATTCAGCAGCTAAATAACCAGATATTTCCCTCGGGAGTAGGTAAAGACCAAAAAAGAGAGCAAACATTATACTGATATTCACCAGGCGGCCAGAAACACGACTCTAAATGAATGATAATGTTGCTCTGAATCTTTAATCATTAATGTTATCTAAACTTTATAAAGCAACAATATATCAACAATGTAGTCCAGTACAGTTCGATACAGTTGCCCCATCTGTGTTCAGCACAGAAGCTAAATGCACATTTTCTGTTTGGTCCCTGAAGATTAGAGAGCCATGTAAGCCTTATATTATTAATTATCTGGGATGTATTTCGGCGTAGTTTGGTAGTGATTTGTAAACCTGAGCTGCACTTTAAAATCTGCTCCATAACTATAGGATCCCTTGTGGAAGATTTTAAAACAGGAGTAATGTTCAGTTCTCCTGGTGCGGATTTGAAATATGGCAGCAGCGTCCTGAATTTGTCTTCTCGTGATCTTTATGGGGAAATACGATCTTGCTGGAGATGAAGGTAAAATTAGCCTCTATGAATCTTGTCTGGATGTGAAATTTCAAATTATTGCTATTTGTTTTAGATGACAAAGGCTGATTTACTCATCGCCAAGAACCTAAAATCTGTGCCTGTGAAAGTGCCAACATTTCTAACTTGGCCTCAAGTTCAGAAAAAATGCTGAGCTCATGGTTTCTTATATTTTGTTTGCACCATAAAATCCAGCGTACCATATACAGTAGTATTTGTTCCCTAATGTTGTGTGTATTGACCAAACTAAGCACAAAACAAACCTTGTTTTTTATTCAGGTAATTTTCTCACTGAGTGGTCTTTGGAACTTTATTCCATACGCTCTCTGTCCCGGCTTTTTTTTTTTTTTACAGCGTAATGTTCCCTCACATAAATGTTGTTTCCCTTCTAGGTGTTTTACGATCCCTGCTCCTATCTTTGACCCCCTGCTCCCTCGTTCACTCCATCTCTCATTAGACCGAGGCATCAGAGAAGTATTCCCATAAGCAGCCTTTTGTAGGCTGCACCCTGGTTAATGTCAGTTCGTGTTATATATTACAGCAGGGTGCACATGAGTTCACAGCACAGTTAATTTTACACCTCACATTTTGTCCATTTAGTTAAGACATTTAGTTAACGGGCATAGAAGAGGTTTTTATTCTGCAGTGTAAGGCTGCTAATTACTTTCATTAGTGATTAATCATGTAGTCTATGACATGTCAAAAAAAATAGTAAAACAACGCTCCTGCTATCCCAAGATGATGTCTTCAGATGTCGTGTTTTGTCCAAGCAGGGATTAAAGACAGAAACAGAAATGTAAGTTTCAGTCATATGTGACAAAGAAAAACAGCAACTTCTCTGATCTGAGAAGTTGGAACCAGCAGACTTTAGTATTTTTACATAAAAAAAAAACATGGATTATTTCTGGATGGATTCACAAATGGTTTCAGCTCTACAACACTGAACAAAGGACAATTCAAAAAAGTCATAATATCTTATTTCAGGCTGTTAAATCTTGTTTTCTCCCTCCAAGATTAATAGTCTTGTCAAGCACCATTTGCATTACATTATCAAACTTGATTGAGCTAATGTAAAAATAAATCATCCAGCTTAGAGAACTTTTATGTCATTTGTCTTTTGATTTTTAGTCTTAAGATTCGTAGCGGCTTCTTTTGAGTTTTTGCAGTGTCAAGTACATTTTCAGCTCACCTGTCCTGCTTGTATCCAACTGCTGACCTGAATTTCAGAGAGCAAGAGCCGGAGTGTATCTTCCTTTCAGCGACACATGTGCATTAGTGGATAAGGAGACTTTTAGCCTTGAATGTCATAGTGCAGCTAAATAGAGGTTTCACAACTGGTGGGAACGCATGAGGCTTTGTGGAGCCTTTTAACCTAGAATATTCTAGTAACACGTGTAGACGCTTTTTCAGGGTGGTGAGCCTTCAGCATCACAGAAGACATTAACTGTGAGTGTTTTACATTTAACTAGTGAATAGCGCCTTCACACACACACGCAGTGTTGACCGCTGAGTGACTGGTTCATCTACAGCCGGTCACAGAGGCTAATATTCACTGGCCTCTCCCTCTCGCCGTCTGTTTAATAATTCAGCACACCTGAGCAGAAACACATTTGCCCTCTCAGCTCCTGTTTGGCCAGCAGAGCGTGGAGATGGTGGTACAAGCTCCCAGTTTGTCTCCCTCACTGTCGTTAGCCTCCCTCACTCCCTCCTTCTACCTCACCCACTCCACTTCATGTTTCTGTCTCTGCCTCCACAGTAATAAAACCTCAAGCGTTCATGCACCTCTCATTTCCTTCCTCCCCCTCATCTCTCCTCTCCTCTGCAATCCTCTTCTTTCCTCTCCTTGCATCGTAATGTGTTGTATTGTATCATACCGCATCGTATTATGTCGTATCGTATCATATCATATCATATTGTGTCATATCATATCATATCATGTTGCATTGTGTCATATTGTATCGTATCGTCATGTCAAATGGTGTTGTGTTCTGTTGTTTAGTATCGTGGCTTGTCATGTTTTGTCGTGTCTCATCGCGTTGTGTTCGATTTCACAATGTTTTGATAAACTGTGAATGAATTTGTAATGAATTTTATATATTGTGATCCTGCTGTAATCTTTGTACATCAGAAGGCCTACAAACAGATGCAGCTGTAATAAGGAATTAATAAACATCGGACAACACATCCAGAGGGTTTTCAATGTGCAGTAGATTCAGGTCTCTCTGGAGAACATAAAAAAAAGGAAAAAAAAATCCTGTAAGAAGTGATTTAAAAGAGGTTTTGCCAGCCTAAGCAGGTTGGTAGGGTGTCCCAGAGCCTCAGGGCCTGGACGTTTCCTTTCCTCTCTCCTGCAACACCTTTTAGATGTATGTAGTCTCCCCACATTTCTCCCTCTACTCCTCTGCCCTGTTTCATTTTCTGTCCCCCGCAGATAGCCAAGGATGTGAAGTTGCTTTCACCTTCCCTTTTTAACGCTTCTCTTCTCCAAACTCTAATGTCTTGCAGAGAGAAAGTGCTACCTTCGCTAGCCTCAGCAGTTCGGGAAATGTCTATAAATGGGTCAAAAACTGTGGGAGTATAAGAGGAGAGAAGGAGAGGAAAATAATGATCAGCACAGTATACATGCCAAATAATATACAGTAAAAAATTAGCTTGAACTAACTCAAGGGTTTTGCAGAATCGTCTTGTCTGGTAATTTGTTTTCGACGTGACAGTGACATGATTTGTCAACCCAACCGTCCACCCCGGCCTCTTCCCAAAGAGGTTCTGCGACTACAGCAACTTCACATTTGTTTCTTTGAGGACGGTAATTATGAAAGATGGTTCTCGAAAGCTTAAATGAGCATTTTTTAAACCTGATTTACTGATGAACACAGTGAAGGAATGAGGAGGCCAACAGAGTAATGTCAGATTTATTTTAATGCACTTCAGTTCAAACATATTGCTTCAGATGCATTCATAGCTCAGTGGATCATGTGAATAAAGTGCTCCTGATGGATGTAAAGGCTGGAGAGAGGCTAGTGGTAAGTATCAGGGCAGCAGGAGGCAGAATCTGAAGTAGGTACCACGGCAGATGTATTGAAAGGCCCTGTTGTGCGTCTAACACACCTGAGCCATCCATTCATTGGGCTGACTTCCCAGGGGGTCGAGGGCAGCTGTTCCTTCCTAGTTCAGTGGTGCTGCGCTGGCCTACCTGTGGCTTTGCAGTAGTCTGTGTTGCCTTTACTCGCGGTGGCCCGCTCTCTAGGGAAATCATCACTCTGCTGGCTCCCAGCCCATTAAACAGACACACATTCTACCTGTGTGTGTGTCAGAGCAGACTGTGGACGGGACTGCAATTCCCGTCCACAAATGAACAAATGAAACACCAATTGAATGAAAATAGAAAAGCGGCACATTCAATAAACTTCCAGCCCCCCCTCCAACAGGGTCATTGATTCAATGCATACAAAAAACGTTTCATCACTTTTAGGCTATTTCTCAATATGAAGTCATTAGAAGCATCCATCAGTCCACCAGATTTTTCCATTTTGGGGCCTGTTTTCCAAACCCACCGAGGTGTTTTATCATGCTCAGGTTCTCAGGCTCGGTGTAAGCCCTCTCAGCGTCTATTATCTGTGTCTGTACATCTTATGTAACACGCAGGATTTCTAGCAGACAAACACTGTGTTTCAAAGCCCGCCTATTGTTGAATCTGGATTATAATTTATCACTCAGCTGCGAGCTGCCGCAGACACTCACACAGCGGCCAACAGACGAGGTCTGCTTGATTGTGGTTCTCCATTGTGTGGAAGAACAGGCGGGGAAAATGACATTTTGCAGTCTGGAGAGGGTTATTGCCTACTTTGGTTATGTTACTCTCCTGTGGAGTGTTGTGGGGCATAAACACCTTTTTGGTTGTAATGCTGAACAGTATTTACACACTTCTCAGGGCAGATTAGTATGATCTGTGATCATTATTGTCGGGCGCTCCACAGATATGTAGGAACGCCATTAGAGGGTAAAAATAACAACAGCTTTTTTGACAAACTATTCTGCCAAGACGTTATCTTTTATGGATCCCGTTGTCTCACTTTTTTTTGATGAAATCAACAGTCTCCATAGTTGGGATTGGGCAACTATTTCCCAGACAACTCTTTCCGTTTTGATCTGTTTGAAGTAAACACTGCAAAGGCCAAATAAAGGAGGCCGCGAAGCATGTGTTCACCTTTTTTGACTTCAAACGCCACAAAACAAAGTCACCATAGTTTCAGAAATCCATTTTAATTAGAATCAACAACCTTGAAAGGACCCACAGAGGCGTCATCCTTTTGAGCGTTTTATGTCTACTCTCGTGCACCACAGTATGTAAATGTTCACGGGTTTTTCCTCTAATAACTTACTTGTTATTACAAACTGACCTCGGACCACTTTCTGCAGCAGCAGCAGTTTTGAGTCTAACAACAAAGTGCTGAAGGAGTACCTTTCTACCTGCAACTCCAGACTGTTAATGTATATTACACACCAAGTCCCTGAAGGACCCGTCAATGGAAAGTCAGTCTTTTTAATTACCGCATTGCTACTGGGCAGTGTGGGAGTCATGAAAAGAAAAGCATTTGGAGGTGAAAAGAGGTAGCTTGAGGTATGACTGGTCAATTTTCAGATGAGCTGAGGACCAATTAAATTATCCATGTGGTCTTTTTTTAAGCATAATAGTTTGTTGTTTCCAGTAAACTCTTGTTCTTATAGTTGTCTGCTGTGAATATGAGTTCCAGTCTACTTTCTTTCTTTCTTTCTTTCTTTCTTTCTTTCTTTCTTTCTTTCTTTCTTTCTTTCTTTCTTTCTTTCTTTCTTTCTTTCTTTCTTTCTTTCTTTCTTTCTTTCTTTCTTTCTTTCTTTCTTTCTTCTCACGTCTGAAACATGCAGACACACTTCTTGCAGTCTCATCAATGAAACACAGTAACAGCTGCTCTCAGTGATTTTTTTGCGTCATAAATTGATTTTACACCTTTTAATTGTCAAACTAACCTAGATTAATTCTCCAGCATGAGTACACAGAAAGCTTTGACAATACAGATGTTTCAAAGGAAGAGACCCAGTCAGGGATTTCAGTATTCATGACAAAAACCACTGACAAGCAGATGATGAAAAATCCTCATTGCCACACTGAAGGGCACAGTCCCAGTGAGTCACAATCTGATTTGCATAGCTTAGACAACAGACAAACTGTGCAAATCATTATCATATAGTGGGGGAGGTGACAGAGATGGACAAGTTTGTTCCCCTGTGGAGGCCATGGTGTGGATCTTTGATTAAAGCACAGTGAGGCTGAAGGTTGAGAGATTCCCTGCTGTGAGGATTACGTTGAGAGGCAAGGTCGTAAGTTTAATGTCAGCTCTACAGAGGAGAAACTATACACATGTGATGCTTTGTGACAAAATCATGTAATGCTAAAAGAACATTAAAAGAATATAAAGAGTTAAGTCCAAGTACAGTTAAGTCCAGCTCAGGTTTTTATTGTTGCACAAGAGGAAATTCATTTTGCAGTAGAGCAGCATGAAAAACATAAACACAAGAAAATTCAATAAGACAATTATAGACATCAGCACAGTACATGGCATGAAATAAAAGTAAATAAAAACTACAATCACAAATATAAAACACAATTATAAGTTGTGTGGGAAACCAAAAGGCAGGTAATGGTGTTTTAGAAAAAATCAGACTGTTGAGTATAATTTTTGGAAAATCTGATGTCAAATGTGTCAAATTTCTTAAAATGCAATTTGCTTTGATAGATTTAGTTTTCTGTGACTGTCCAAGAAAAGAACACAGTCAATATTAAACCATTTGACCAAGTCTTTGTTATTTTTTTCTCGCACCCTGGAGTTTTTGACTCTAGTTTTGACACTTTTGCATGCTTGTGCATGTGAATCCTGGGATTCTCAGACACATGACATCACCCGCAGGTTCCTGAAGAGCTGCCGTGAAGCTCAGATTGTGGTGGTTCTGGCTGCCGCCATCTTGGCAGTCCTGCCTCCGTTGTCTCCCAGTTAATCTAAAAATGGGCGTGAGGCAGGCTGAATGAAGCCTGGGCGCCCAAACAAGCCATCTGTAACAGCACCTACCTGTCAGCCATTAGTTATGCATAACTTTAAGCCTTAATGTAATCTGAGCAGGTGAGTTAAATAGAAATTCAGACTCAGTACAGTTGTCATGAACAGGAGACTTATGGAGACTTACTCGTTCTGTAGTCGGCCCCAAGTTGCTGTTTAAGGAATTGCAGTTTTTTGGCACTTCCCCAAACTTGGCTTCATTTCACAGCCACGGAGGTCGCCGCCTGGTTGATACACATTCCTGCTAGTGGTTTTGTGTTATTCCACTGATCAACAGGTGGTAGTAAAGCGCCAAGGAACCCAGCAATGTGCACATGAATACAGAGAGGGATAAGAATGCTTGCATATAAAAATGTATGTAAACAATGCAGGTTTCAACCTTTGGAAGGAAATACAGTCAACGTGTTTGTTAAAATGTTAAAGTTAAGATTACATGGAGTAGTATATTAAGTTAGCTAAGAATCAAGCTAAAGGCGGCAGAATAGGCTGCACGATATGTATAAGTTGCCTGCATACCTGTCACACTACTGGATATCACATGCTGATGTAATGTCATATAATGGTGTGACACAATACATGCAGTATATGTGCACATTACATATGATATAATATGATATGATATGATTCGACATGTCTATAAGCCTTTTGCTGCTCTCACAGTCAGATTTCTAAAGCAATAAGCTCGCTAATTACAGTTCAGAGTGTGAGCTCTTGCTCTGTTGTTTATCTAAAGGAAATTAGAAGATAATTATATTTGCAAAACCTGTTTGGACTTGCTCTCTCTCTCTCCCTCGCTCTCTCTCTCTGTCTCAGTCTCCTGCAAACAGTGCATTATTAATGCCGGAAAGCGAGCCTCTCCAAACAAATCACATACTGTAGCATCAGGCACAATATTATTCATTTGATGTCAGCCACTTGTCAGGATGATTTGATTAAAAGTGTGGTTTATGAATTTAGCATCTGCTGTTGCTACCCATTGCACGGTAGGGTAGTTTTTTTTTAATCCTCCATCTTGTGTAGTGTCCACTGGGTTTCAGCAAATGTAATCACCACTTTTAAAGAAACAGAATTAGTGGCCATCACTAACCAACCAGTGTTTAAGGTGCTATCCAAATCATTATCATTGTTTCATCATACATTTTGGAGACACAAGACAAAAGATTACAGATTAAAGATTACAGTCCAACTGATACTCAACTTTGACTGATCTGATAATGGAACATATTTTGGTATTTCTGTAGTGCAGTTTTAATCGACAAAATATAACTGCAGTATGCAGTATTAAAGGCTCTGTGTGGAGTTGTGTACACATTCAGTTTTTCTCATTATCCTTAATCCGTCTTACAAATCTAATAAATGTGTTTCACCCGTGTTTGTTTGGTCTTCTTCTTCACTGTCTTTGTTGGCACATTGTTATGTTTCTTGGCATGTTACCCCATACCAGCTGTTGATGAGCAGAAGAGCCTGAAACCGATGGCAGCACCCATGTGACTCCGCATGTGTGTTGTATGCACGATACAAACAAAAGAGGCACTCACTAAAAAACGCTGGCTTCCAAACTCCCTCGTTCACTCATTCACTACTTTATTATTTCCCCTTCATCATAAACTCTAAGTCGTTTACTCAACAGTGAGCAGAGAATTGAGATTTTAGACACTCAGTGTATCATGATTTTGTGTTGTCGGCAGTAATTTTATCATCTAGCCCTCAGAGCTTCACATAGAACCAGTTTGCCTGATTTGTGTTGTCTTCTGGAGTTTTATTTTTATCCATCTTAGACTGAAATCCTAAAAAAAGACATAAAATAATCTCACAGACAGACTCTTGTAAATAATGATGTGGGGAATAAACACCCTTGTGCGACAAATCCTCACATGTATCAACATCTTTCCTGACATAAACAGCTAATCAGCCTCCCATTCATCCTGTTTATCTGCATTTAAGCCCACAGATGGAGCAGAGAAGGTTTGTCCACGTGTTATCTGTGATGTAATGAAGTGACAGTTAAGGTCTGAGCTCTCACTTGGTAAAATGGGTCATGGCTGGATATTGACATAATTACCCTTCATTGGCCAAGCTGTCCTTGAGCAGGAAATGAATATTTCTCTATTATGTACAGGGTCAGCTGATGTGTCCTTCAGATTTAATAAATGCCATCACACACACACACACCTACACACAAGTTCATATACTGTACACAAATAAATAGGCACATAAACACACACACACACACACACACACACACAGAGAACATCCTAAAAACCTTCAGGAAAAGAAACCTGCTATTAATCAATCTGAATTGCGACAAAATACATCTTCAGTCTCCAAGTGTCTGCAATCGCCTTCGATGGAACGGCCTTGAAACCGATTCTCGTTGTGTACGAGGACGTACAGCAACTCTCCTTTTGTCCACTGATCTACACCAGGGACAGCACTGCAGCAAAAGCAACTAGAACAAATCCACTGCAAGGAGCCTGTAAAGAAATTAAATAATAATTCATCCGTCCACTGAAGAGATTGGTCCTCTGGCTGCCTCCTGATCTTAAAGTTTTCTTTGTTTCCTTGACTCAAAGTAATTATTGTTCTGGAAATCAACAAAGGTTTTACAGAAAGCATTGTGGGGATTCCTTAAATTAAACATGCAGCAATTAAGGGGCACAATTTGCCAGATGACGGAGATGGAAGAACTGAGCCTTTTAACTTTTAAATACTTAAATTGTAATCCATGTTAAGCTAATAGTAACAAGAAACATTGAAAGAACACTGAAAAATATTTACAATAAATTTAAAAAGCTAGCAATGTGGCAGGAGGCGCTTTTTTAACGCAGAGCACCATATTACAATCACAAATTGGGTCTTTGAAACTAACAATCTGTGAAGTCCTACAAGTAAATGTCTGTTTTGCCTTCATGGCAGTGTGACCATCTGTGGTGTGTTTTCTTTGCACATGACCCTCTGAGAAAAAAAAAAAGATGAGCCACAGAAAGTATAGCAAATTTGCACGCTGTGATTCCCAGCATGCACGGCTGGTGTGTTGACTTTCATCGATTCTTGTAGATGCCGAAAGTGAAGCAGGAGTCACTCAGCGAGTGCTGCACATCTGGTGTGTCTGGGCTTATAGCAAATAAGCAAATGATACTTAGATAAACATTTACCTCCTGTAGTCGGATAGCTGATAGATTTCAAATTAAACCTGAAGTTTTATCAATTAAAAACTGTGTCACAGTGTGGGCAAAGTCAAGTCGTGACTGGGAAATGTAGAAATAAAGATGAGATCTCCGCAGGTTTGACTAACGTCTCCCCTCGTCCTCTTCCAGGCCCCCCAGCTCGGCACTCTGATGGGCGTCTATCTGCCATGTATCCAGAACATCTTCGGAGTGATCCTCTTCCTCAGGATGACCTGGTTGGTGGGAATCGGAGGCGTCATTGGGACTTTCGTCATCGTCTTCATGTGCTGTGCCACAGTGAGTGTGTTGCCTACTTTTACTTTTGCCCTTCGGTCGCAGCACAGTGTGGCGGTGGGTGGGGAAGGGGCAGCAGGCTAACCTGGCTTGTCCTGGATTCACATGTGCCCACATTTTTGAACGCCATTAAAATATGACCTTAAAATGGAAGAAGCATGTAATAACACACACAAGAAGACACACAGAAGAAGAGAGAGGATGGGTAATGAGCTGTGTGGAAGTAAAAGATACCAGATGTTCGCTATTATTACGTTAATTGAGGACTGAGGACAGCAGGAAGAAAGAAAGAATCTAACGAGCTGGTGAGATTAGATTATGACAAATTTTGTTTAACGTTTAGACAACAATCACTTTAATACTGCTTCTTTGGTTGGTTTAAGCCATTGTGGGCAATTCTACAAATCACTGAGCAGCGTTTTTATATGGCTCTTGCATAAATGCGATGAAGTACATTGATTTATCAGATATTTTATTCACTAGATTAGCCAAAAACACACTTTCCCATCTGGTCCTCGATTGTTTAACAAGAAGATTTTCTCTATCATGAAATGCTAGTATAAAATCACATATAACATCCTGTCCTTTCTGTGCTGATATCTTGGCCATAATTCTCTTCTCTCCCACCTCCTATGTGGAGTCCAAAAACCAGTCGGGCATAGAGCCGGCATTCCTGATTAGTTTGTGCAGCCTCTTCATGTCTGAAGATTTAGCTGCCCTTCAAACCTCCACAAAAACTCATAAATTGTCTCAGAGTCTCTAAATGCAGACTCTAAATAACGTTTCTTCTAGAGTCTGAATGATACTTGATTTTTGGGGGCCAGATACCATTAATAGAGAGTAAAATTCTAATATATTAGCCGATATTCTTTATTTATGTAACCACGCGTTTTATAAATTATCCCCTTGAACACGTGAACATGTTAAAGAATACGTTCATGTTAAAGGATAACTTTGGTGAGTTTCTATATTTTTGTTCTTGTCAATAAATATCAAGACCAAAACCACCAATGTAATAGTCTGTGTTTGTTGCCCACGAACCCATTCATTCCCACTCCAAGATTTAATTATGAAAAATTGGTCATGATTATGTACTTTCATTTTTTTTCTTTTTTAATTAAAAGACTGCATAATTTCAGAAAACAGCTGGGCATCGTAGTTTTCAGCGAACGCTACTCAACAGAAGTAAATGGTGCATTTCTTGGGGACTATATTCAGCTGCTAGTGAGTATTTACAACAGCAGGATGGTGGATGTGGGATCGACTCAGAATACACTACGGTGCCTATTTTTATGGTAATGAAGGAACATGTCAATCAGCGCAGCAGCGTGGCTCAGGAATGTGTTTTTTTTATAGTTTTTGGACACCAGTGGAGCTCTGTGGCGCAGAGGGATGAGATTACTTTATTTGTTAAAGGGATCAATTCATTTTTTGTGTCTGTCTTTTTGATGTGATTTGTCAGCGACAAGAAAAATATAGAACATCTGCGGACGCATCACATCTAAACATCTGTACATGCACACGTATGATTGCAAAACATGCATCGGCAACAGAATTTATGATAGCAGTCCTCCTGCTTTCTACCTTATATTTCACACATTGATGTATATATAATGTTCCTATCACTGGCTGAGTTGTGGACCAATATGCGACTAGCACTGCAGTCTCTTGGCATCATAACATACTTTAGTGTTTTAGCGTTTTATTGCCTAATAACTGTTTTTACTTTCTAAAGTGTTATTTAGTCACTTTTTTGTTTAATGTACTTGTTTGTCCACCCCCTCCTCATTCCCCCTACAAGTGTTTTTTGGCCAGGCCTATAGTGTAAATAAGAAATCGTTCTTAATGTCTTGCCTGGTAAAATAAAGGTTTTAAAAAAGTGCTTTAATCCCCAACGAAGCCCCATTAAGGCAGCATTTCAAGGGAGCAGTGTTTATCTTATTATTGGTGAAGTATGATGTCGCTGTGACTGCAGTCACGAGACATCAGCTGAGATTTTTTACCGAACAAGATTCCCCCTGAGTTATGGGGAAAGAATGAAGCGGCCGCTCTTTCATTGCTCCTGTTGTGTTTAAAGTTTCACCATTCAGTCCCATTCAATCTGTAAAAAGAACAAAATGGATGATGACACACTGTGATGCTCCCTGGTTCACATTAACGTCAGTGCCATGGAGCTGTCATGTGTCAGAGTGACTTTGGTGTTGGACTGACACCCCCGTCGTGGCCTTGAGACTCGAATCACAAAAGACAGTGTCCCACCGGATTGGCAGCGCTGCTGTCAGGGATCCGAGTTGCTGTTACAAACTGATTGTGTTTGACTTGTTTGATACATTTGATTGTCAGGAAACATATAACGCGTCTCCTCCTCCTCGACTTCCTAACATTTCATCTATTCAGGATTGAGGAATGATTCTGTATGTTTCTGTTTTTGCAGCTGAATTCAAACTGTGAGGTCTATCAGCTTGTCAGGGTTGTGTATCTTTTCTCTGGTTTTGCCGTTTGCGTCGTGGCAGGACTGTATGTTGGCATGTCTGTGTGTTTGTGCAGCCTAGATTCTCCTCTAGCACGGAGTATATTTATAGAACAACCCCCTCAAATCCCAACCATAGCAAAGTTGCCTGCACAGACACACAGGCAATATGCTTCCCAATCATGTTTCTCTGTGACAGTGTAGAGAGGGCTTTGAAACAGCATGCTAAAAGAGAGCACTATGCTTTTTTTGTATTGATTCTGGTACTCATTTGAAACCTGATACAACACGTAAAGCCTGTGTAAAGGAAATTCTGGGTTTTCTTTCAAAATACATTAAATATGTTGGAAAATGGTTGCTGAAATCATGTGAAAAGACTGAACGATATATTACTGAAATGTGGAGGTTAAAACAGTTTTTCACCAATTTTCAGTCCAGGATTTTTGGGGGGGTCCTAAAGGGTGGCTCGATGACACACTGAAGCCACCCTGAGCATACCCCTGCACCCCTAGATTAATTCATCTCACTCAGAGTGTTTAAAAGTTAGTCACTTTTCTTTTTGTTTGACTACTCCCACAAGTGGGTGTGGCTTCAGCACATTCAAAGGACACGCCCCCACAGTCCTGGACCTGAGAACACTAATTTTTACCTGATTTTGACACCTAATTGCATAACCTAAAATATAGTTTTAATCATTCGAATTTTGCTGGGTGGTTATTAACACTTCTTCTTCTTCTTTGGTCTGACAAACTCGAAACTTGAATTTGACACAACTTTTGTCACAGGTAACTTTTTTTTTTTTTTTCTCAAAGATGAGCTATTCTGTGGATGCTTTTATATTCACAATAGCTTCAAAACCTGTAAGATCAAAGCTGGCTCACACTCAGTTTGACAGGAAGCCATGCAAACACACACAGATACTCTCATGAATGTCTTACACTTGCTCACATGCACACTAAAATGCCTATACATGTCATATACCACTGAGCTTTTAACCACATACATTCTGTTCCTTGCTCATTTTTTCTCACCATTTCTTTCTCTCTCTCTCTCTCTCTCTCTCTCTCACACACACACACACTTATTTCTTATCAGTCACACCGTGTTCATTGCAGAGCCCCGGGGCGATAAGCCTGAGCATGAACGGTGTGTGAGAAACCCCCACCTCTTCCCTCCTCCTGAGCTCCTTACATAACATATAACCACCCAGCCCTCCAGGGATTGTCAGCAACACACCATGAGAGTGTGTGTGTATGTGTGTGTGTGTGTGTGTACATGCCTGTATACAGCGATCCCAACCTTAGTGAAATCCACAGGACTTGAAGAGTGCCGGGATCACGCATGTTGTAAAGCTTGATAATATACAGCATGACCCTATGTTTTATTCACATGAATGCATGATGGGATATCACTGACGGAGCACTTTTCATTAGACACTCAATCACAGCAGCTCATATCTGTCCAACACTTACACCATTATTTTTCTGTCACGCAGCATTTTGACAGAACATTAACGAGCCGACGAAGCCGCACACATTCTGAGAATCATTATTATTCGACAAATGCGCCTCTGTGAGGAACGGCTCTGACACATTATACCATTAACCATGAAATTATACACACACACACATTTTAAGAGTGAGCATATGACTCCAGACAGCGTTCTCTAAGCCGATATATTCAAACATGCGCTGCATGTGTGTATTTTTAGCCGTGATAATGAATGCAGGCTTGTCACAAAGATAAAATGAGGTTTAATATTCTAGATGGAAAGTCATCTGTTGTTTGGCCTTCCTCATTACTTCCAGGTCTTGAATCCAAATGGTGAGAGGAGAAGGGTGACTCATTTAAATGCTAAGGATGCTTTTCTCTCCTCATCCCTTTCATTTTTTACTCTCATCTCTTCGGCTCCCTCAATTTCTCCAACCCCCTTTTTTCATTTTACTGTCTCATTATTTCCTCTCTCTCCTCTTCTTTTGCTTTATCTCTTTCCACCTACCATCCAATTTTTGTCCTGCTTTGCCACCTCCTCCTCCCTCTCACACAGCTGCATCTCATCCTCCCGCGCTCAGTCTCGATCCCTCGATGTCAGTCTGAAACCAAAAAATCACCTCCATCTCCTTCACCTGACACTTTTGCCTTCTACAGTACACCATCCGCAGGGATTTCAAGTGATAAACAGCGCACTGAAAATAGACTTCTACTGTACTATTGTAAGTGAATTGATGAAGTCGTACTTGACAAAAGTATTCTGCATTTGTGTAATGACGCATACTAATGAAGCTCGCTCTCAGGGCAGCGCAAAAAAACTCCATTCCTGTCAAAACCAATTTCCGCTCAACTGCAGAGGTCGACTAAAGGCCGGAACAGAGTTTGTCTGTAGCTTTGGGAAGAAACAGATCTAAAGTGTCCTTTGTAGGCAGTGTCACAGATATATCAGCGAGCGGTCTTTTCTTAAAAATGAAAATTAGCGTCTTCATCAAATATGTTCTCTGGGATCAGCCCGTAATCATGATGGCTTAGCAATTATTCAAATTTTTCTAGCATTCACACCGCCTTGGAAGGAAATCTTTTATCTGGTATGTAAGCTGTTGCTCATGTGAAGAAGACAGATGGCGAGGTGGCATAATCTGACGTTTTCTACTGGCACGCTAGGAAGCCAGAGGGCTTGTGGGGGCATATGAGCATGAAGGTATAGGCACTGACTCCAGGCTTCATAGAGAAAGGTAGTGTTAGCAAAGCAGAGTACGGCGTATACTCTATCAAGCAAAGTCTCAAACCTTCACAGTTTTAGGTTACCTGCACTGCCTGAAAGTGGGACGATAAAAACAGGCCACAGGCTCTGGGTCAGTGGGAAAAAAGACGCTGCATATCCTGCAGAGCACTGCTGCCTCCAGTGCCGGTCCACCAATCAGGTGCTGAATCACACATAAAGTCATCAAGAAAGTACATGGACTAGTTGGCCATCAATCATCTGAGACGAAACGAAAAGATACGAATGTTAGCCTTGAGTTTTAGATATTTAGTCTACAGTATCTGCTCCTTAGGGCACACGAAGTTCATTTACATGAGCGACAAATCAGAGTGTGACCTTGTGAGACGAGTCCAAACTTAGCAGGACGGTCACAGAGATCTTCTGTGTTTGTGACAGCGGCTGATTGATGACATTTGTTAATGTCCCTGTCTGCAGCTGACACCCGGAGGGTCATGTGCAATGAAAGTAGGACACTGCTAAAAGTAAAGGTAAAGTGACCAAATAGGATTTCATACAAAAAAAAACAGAGGAGAGAAGTGAAATTACCAATCTCACCAGAGACAAAATGCTTGTGAGTTTTAAAAGGTCACAGTTGCTACTGTATACTGTCTGGAGCTTGTCATGATCCAGACAAAATATGTCTAGACACTTGTAAAACTACAATAAATGGGAAATGGACTGTACTTTTCTAGTCTTCTGACAACTCAAAGCACTTTTACACTACATTTCTCATTCACCCACTCACACACATTCATACACACACAGGTTGCCAACTGCTCATCAGTTTTAGGAGCTAACCATTCATACAATGGGAGCAATTTGGGGTTCAGTATCTTGCCCAAGGACACTTCGACATGCAGACTGGAGGAGCCGGGGATGAAACTGCTGATCCTCTGAGTCCTGTTCTATTTAGGACATGGAAATGTAACACACAACAGCCATAATGATTTAAATCGATTTTATTGACAATGGCAAGAAAATGGAACTGTTATACTATAATCACATATAACCATTGGCACCACATCCACCAAATCACGATCAGCTTCCTCATTATGGAAGAGCTGATCAACGGCTGTTGTTACATTGCAGCAGGTACAAGTGTCTGTGTTGAGGCACCCTCAGACCCCTCCATGACCACTCCTATGCTGTTTAACTATTTCACTGTTTCGAGGTTCCCCCCTGGACTCTTCAAAGAACAGCAGGTGCCTGTCGCTGCGGGAACCTGGCCACCTGTGGTGGGAACACAGACTGTGTTAAGGCCCCCTCCTAAACTCTGTCACCACTGTGCCATAAAAATACACACAGACACCTGCAACAGCCTCAATATACAGAAATGTGTAGCACCTGTGGCAAATGTATAAAACTTGAAAATATTTTAAATTTCAAAAATTAATTTGTGCGTATTTTGTGTCACTTTAGGAAAAGTCATTAAATTCCAGGTCAAAAGAATGTGTGTATTTACTGTTGTCAAATGTCAAAATGGGTCAATTTTGATGTTCATATATCTGATTCATATTGCCTTTTTACCTTTTACCATGCCAGAAATGTAACCCTGAGTCCTGTGTTACGTGTAACGTACAGTACACCAACCACATTTGCCCCTACCACCAAGTCTAAATCGTATAAATCCACTGGTGGCCGTCCTGTACAGTTGTGTGGTGATTCAGTGAGTCAGTATGCGACGGACTACCTCTACATGGCCACTTCCCACATCAGATAAAACACTTAAACAATTACTGTCTTATCTGCTGTGGTGAGAGACGAGCTTGTGGCCTCATTATGACCAGATTACAGAGAGGAATGGAGCCCAGTCCCACTCATTCTTCACTCCTGATCGTCAGTCCATCGGGCCCTCAGGTGACACTAACCACATTACAGTCTTCACAGAGACAGACGTAATGATAGGCGAACATAACCGGCTGGGACTCACCACACTTCCATTATAGATCTCACTCTCTCTATTTTTTTTTTTTTTTCGTCTTACTGGTCTAAGAAACCTAAATAAAAATAATGTGATTTCATCCAAGAACACCACAGTAATGTGAATAATATTATAAGGTAGCAAAAAGAGTTATTATTGATTGTTATTAATATTAGTAATAAGTGTTATAGTATTGTTACATTTATGGACACAGCACTTTTCAGTACCAAAGCACTTAGCATCGAGTGCGTCAAAAGTAAAACTCATTAAACCCAATAAACTGTTGCATTCTGGGTGATACTTTATTTTAAAAGTTGATATTGATATTTTAGAGTTTATTTTGAGGTTGTTTTTTTTCATTTATGTGTTTATTGTCTAATGTTTAGCTTCAAACATATTGGATTAGAATTGTGATTGTGAACATTTTGTTATAGTTAACTGGATCTGAAGTGAACTCAACAATACAACAACAATGTATTAAAGTTGGGCCAGAAAAATATACATGAACGTTATTATGAGTTAAACTAATTTTACTTGTCAGAATAATTTGAAGTATCTGCCAGGCTCTGATTAATAATCTACAAAATCAAACATACCTTTACACTGTTGTAATGTTTTCCCTTGGATTTTTCATTGGCAAAGTTCCTGTAGATAACATACAGCAGTTGGTTATCAAATTTTATTCGCCTTCTTCTTCACCTTCTGCACCAGGTCTTGAACACAGAAACAACAGAGAAAACAGTGGCACAATAAAGTTGGAAAACTTTCTATAATTACAGCAGTGAGGCAGAATTTACAGAAAAATAAAAAGGGAAAAAGAAAAGTAAAGGTAGGAGTTGTTTTAAGAGACGACAGTGATTTTTTTTTTTTTACCAGCCTGGTCTCTCGTGTTTCTCTTTCTGTCTCTGTAGCTCTCTTTCATGTGCACACAATGTAAAAAGACACTCAGAAATTCAACAATAGCGTTTGAAAGAATGATGAAATCGTAATGCTGTCTTTTTTTATGCTGTCACACACGCTATCTCTGTCGCACACGCTATCTCTGTCTCTCTATTTCTAACTCTGTCATGTTTCTGGACCATTCTTCCTCGCACTGCCTGCATCTCTCCCTCTCTTCCTCTGCAGGGCAATGAAGGATGGCTGTGTGTTACAGGCAACTAGTGATCTCTGTTCTAGCATGGCCTTACATCTCTTCTGGTGTTTTTCTGCTCGCTTAATACTGGAATTACATGAGAGTTGTCATCGGGTGTCTGAATGTGCTCTGACAGCTGTTGACAGGCCCCCGTGGCATAATTATTTATCTAATCAACAACCAGTCGGCTTTAGCATTTAGCACTGGTGCATAAATTGGAGTTGTCCTCACGTAAACTCCATGACAGGGTATTTGGATGTTTTTTTTTTACCAGAGGCCTTACACTGTTATGGTGAACATCACTGGAAATGAAGATATGGAAAGTTAACTTCTAAAAGTGGCAGTGACCTTTACTAAATGGCAGAATGACTTTAAATTAGGAACATAAAAACAGTTTATTGTTCAGCGGCGAGGGTCTAGTCAGTGTCGGTAGCCTGTTGGTCCCCTTTGGTAACTATCTCAACTATTGAGGTGATTTATCATGAAATTTGGTACGTGACTTAAATGATCTACTGACTTTTCTTGTAGCCCCACCTGCAGACCAGTGTCATTTTACTTTTACTTATGTCTCTATTTACCATAAATTTCCATAAAAGTTGGTATGAATAAAAATATTCATTTTCCCCTTCTTGTAATCATGTTGGTGATAATATTTCCTGTAACTCCATCATCAAGTCAAACTAATGCAGCCACAGCTCTATTGTGTACTATGCTAACTATCAGTGTTAGCATGTTAGGAAGCTAAACTAAGACAGTCAGACCAGCTGTTTCAGTCTTTGACCTAACTCTGTAAACCTGCTAGCATGTTAGCATTGTCACTGTGAGCAAAGCCTGTTAGTATTTAGCTCGAACTACTAAACCGGAGTATAGCATCACAGAGTTGCTAGCATGGCTGACGTTTCCCTTTTGAATCTTTGTTATTTCTTTTATTAGTTAGATATATTCATTATGAATCAGCTCTTCGCTTTGTCAAACAGTTTGTCAAATAGTTTCTTAAAGAAAACATCAAATTCTACTTTTTAAAGGATCATAAACTTGTCAGTCAACTCTTCATATTCACAGTATTATGGAGAATTTGGTAAATCTGATCAAATTTTCTGTTTTCCTCTCCTCTGTCATTTCCCCTCCCTCTCTGTGTAGACCATGCTGACTGCCATCTCAATGAGTGCCATCGCTACCAATGGAGTAGTGCCAGGTGGGTGAGCAGACGCTGGCACCACACAGTCATCACTGTTTGAGTCTGTCCGCTTCTAAATTTCTCTTTTCACTGATTGCTTTTGGCACATTACGCCCAGCGCAGCTTGATATCCCCAGAAACATTTAAAGCTTTAGTCTGGAATCTTGTGCACTTTAACTTGTCGCCGCACAATGTTATTATACAAAATAAAGCATCAGCCAAATGGCCGACATGTAAAACTGAATGTATGTGTTTGTATCTGTATGCAGACATGTTAATGTACACATTATGCCAGTATAGCTATATTTTATAATGTGAGTTTATATAGTAATGATGGCCTGCGTCTTACCAGTTGGTGTGCATACAGCAGGGGTCAGAGCAAATTACAGGCTTGTGGAGAAGTGTGGAAGTGTATGCCAATTATAACTGTCTCTGTTATAACTGGTACCAGCCTTTATGCTGCTGCAGAGTGCTGATTAAGGTCTATTTATTGATGTTCAGTTAATTTATTTGCACACCGGTAGGATGTACAAGAACTGATTAACAAAAAAAAAGCTCAGTTACAAAACGGCGTAACCAAAATTACAACTAATGGAAAGCAATATGATTAAGGCTAATTTGTACAATTACACAAATACTCTATTGTTTGAATATTTGTACATATTATATTTAATTTCTTCCATGTTCTGTAAATAGAGTCCCCTAAAAATACACACTGGACCTTTAAAATTAAAAGAGAAAATTAAAGAGATCTTTAAAATTAGTGAAAAACGTACTAATCGATTCATACAATTACACATTAAAGCGTATGTCCACTGCATTTAAATCATATACTTACCTGCATATAAACACACCCAATTTGTGTTTTTGTTAACATTGTTTTGTTTGTGTGCAGCTGGAGGCTCATATTACATGATATCCCGTTCGCTGGGCCCTGAGTTTGGTGGAGCAGTGGGGATCTGTTTCTATCTGGGGACCACCTTCGCTGGAGCCATGTACATCCTGGGGGCAATCGAGCTCCTCCTGGTGAGAAACGTCGTCTCTACTCCTCTCTCACTATTTTACTGTACATTCCTTTGACAGTATTTACAGTATGAGTTCATCAGGTTTCGTGGCTCAGTCATTTTGTGACTGGAGGCAAACGGAAACACGTGGAAGAGAAGTTGAATCAAGAGGAATATATTATCAGCGTGTGTGGTTGAGGATTAGTATCGAGCACCAGTATGGTGGAGTAACCAGTGAATGTTGAGATGATTATGGGACTCAACCTTGATAACAAATATTCAAATTGGACACTGTAGATATAAAATGGTGCATGTCTCAACAACAACATCATACTTTGACAATTTTGTATACTATCACAAAATCTACTCTCTAAGAGGACAGCAATGCCACAATTGAATATTGTCCTCTTGATTACATTGTGCTGGTTATACATGAAAGATTTGGTTGCCCTTTGCTATGGTCCAAGGAAAAGCGGTGCCAATATTGGAAGTGGTTAAATGATACAAGGCAGAGAACCAAACAAAACCAGCAGCAGAGAAGCATTCAAAAACCAATCATTTATGTCTACTGAGAATATGGCTAATCTTTCCTTCTTTCTTTACTCATATTTAACCATTACTCATATTTAACCATAAAAAAAGAGTATCATTGATGTTAAAATGTCGTTTTCAAGGAAGTCCTGGCCTGTTCTTACAATCAGACTGAATTACCATTTCGTTTTCACTTCATTGTGTTCAAGCTCAACATTTTTTGTTTGAGAGTGGGAATATTTTCATCATTTTCAGTCAACAGGGAAAGCTGTGTTAGTAGTTTCTTGGAGCTTACACTACATTTTGCAAAACATTTTTGGATGTACTTTTTCTTACCAAAGTTATAAAAGAAGATTGACACTGTAACGTGTGGGCTTTAGAGTTTCAGTTGTAAGCAGATTTTGTTATATCATTGCAGAGCTAAGCTAGACTTGCTAAGCTAAGCTAACCGGCATGTTGTGGCTAGCTTCATGTTTCAAAGCGTATAATTTTTATATAAAAGTCACTGGGTGACATCATGGATGGACGTTGCATCCGTGATGCCACCCATGCTTTTTCGTAGATTGGCTCAATGACGCGTGGCTGCTCCAACAAGCCATCTATAACTGCACCTACCTGTTAATCAAAGTGGCCATGCTGTTAATTATGCATAACTGTAATAATTTTAAATAATATAAAAATTCACCCTCAGTATGGTTGTCGTGAACGGTGAAATTAGCTATGGAGACCAAAACTGTGTTTTGTACCAGGCTTTAAACATGTTTATTTCTGCTGTGACTTGGGGTTGTTTTTAACATGGGGGCTCATGGACATTGACATGTTCTGTAGCCAGCTTCAAGCAGATGTTCAAAGAACTGCAGTTTTTGGCACTTCTGCATATGCTTCACTTCACTTTTTAACATATATTTAGCATAAACAAGAGAAAAACTGAAACAACAACATGATTACTTACTTTTTATTTGTTTCGCTGTCTTTAATAACTTTTAGGAAGAATATGTAAGCCAATTAGGCAGAATATAATACAGGAAGTGGTTTTGATGTGACTGTCATCTTGCTTCATGATTGCTGCACACGCTGACACTACAGTGCAGTGAAATTAATGGTGAACTAGAAATCCTGTGCTCCTAACAAAAATGAAACGGTGCACAGCGCCGATATGTGCCACATGCCTTTGTGAAAATAGGAGTTTCTTCTCCTTCAGTTTATTTTCCTCCTCACTGCGCTTTGAAGCTATTTTTTCTCGAGATGTGTGTTCTTCAACATGAATTCTGATCAGCTGATGAAATGCAGGGATCTTTCATCTCAATCTTCATTCCTCCTCCTCCTCTTCCTCCTCCTCATCCTCCTCTGCCTTTTATTCCAATCTTCTTCCACTGCAGTCCCCCATGCTGCATGGACTATTGGGTAATTATGCAAATACTGCATTAGCGAGCGATCAAGACACTGGCAGAGTAACAAGACCATTCCTTGAAACAGCTCTCATCACTTTGGTCCACTGTTATCAACATAGGAGACTGTGTGTATGTTTTTTTTTTTTTTTAATTTTTATTATTATTATTATTCCATTATTCTCCTTCTGGATGCCTCTAATGGGTATGCAGGGTTTGATCATGCCTGGAGGTTAATTCTGTCTTCTGGGTCAAAGCTGGCTTAGTTTCCATTGTAAAATAACAATCCCTGCAGAATTGTAAGGAGCGGATCTGGAGAGGCTGATTTGAATATGTTTCATCCTTCCACCCAAGCCAAGAACACAAACTGATGCTGCTATTTTAGGAAGCATGAACAGTTCACAGTGAAGCAGGAGATTTGTTTGCCTGGTGATATGCCGTTCTTAGCATCAGACCAGTTTCCCCATTATGACCAAATGACCATAATAAGCCATGACTCCCAACTTGTTCTTCTCAATTTCATTTCCTCCTGATGGTGATTCAGCTATTTTGGATGCACATCAGATTTGGAATAAAAAGAGAACTTCCCATGCTTATGTAACAGCCTCGCCATGAATCATCTAAAGCTGATGACAGATACTGACGCCTTGATTAGGGGTTTACCGTTTTATATATGATGGGACTATTCTTAGATTGGTCTGTAGTAAAAGTGTAATAATGGAAGTTAATTTTGAAAATTAATACCATGCTTGAGTTATTTAATTAAGCTGAGTTGAAATAGCAGAATTATGTGTGCTGCTTCAAGCTCCAGCAGAGGGCCGTTAATGTGAGCATCACATGCTTTCACACTTCGCAGAGTTGTCCTCCTCACTCACCTCATGCTTTTCTCACCTCTCTTTTATAATATTTCGGCTTTTTTTTTTTTTTTTTTTTTTTTACCCAGGGTGAAATTTATTAAATTCAGCAGTAAACAATGAGGTAGAAGAGCAAGCTTATGACCTGAAATCTGCCAGTTTAAATCCCCAGACAGGCTGTGGAAAAGTGAGGAGGGAAAGTGGATGAGTAACACTCCCTAAACAACTACCCCCAAGATGCCCTTGAGCTACAATGCGATTGTATGGAACCTTTATGAGAAAAATGCAGCTGTGCTTTCCCCGTGAAAAACAAATAATAACAGAACTCCTCTCACTTCAGATCTACATAGCACCCAAAGCGGCCATCTTCCCCCTGGAGGGTCTGGAGGGTGCCGAGGCAGAGGCCGCCCTGCTGAACAACATGCGCGTGTACGGGACCATCCTGTTGACCTCCATGGCTACGGTGGTGTTTGTCGGCGTCAAGTACGTCAACAAGCTGGCACTGGTGTTTCTGGCCTGCGTCATTCTCTCCATCCTCGCCGTCTACGCTGGGGTCATCAAGACAGCGTTCGAGCCTCCAGTATTCCCGTAAGCAGTGACAGTAGAATATAAGCTTAACACTCAACACACCTGGGCACATACGACACACATCTGATGCAAGATACAAACACACAAGACACACTAAAGTTTCTGAAAAGAAGTCACTACAATGATCGGACGCTAGTAAGCCATCTGTGATGATTTAACAGTTTGCAAACTAGTAGAATTGTAGTATTTGTTGTTTGCCAATTGTTTTATTTTCAGCATGTTGTTGGTTAGATTCTGCTGGATGAAGTATCTTCATGGAGATGCCAGTGAACACGTCTACTTATTTATTCATCGCTCCCTGGGGAGATATTCTTGTGTGAAGCTAAAGTTTGAAAATGAAAAGAAATTTAGCAATTTAATATGTCACATCTTTACTGAAGAAGTCAAAGCCAAATGCTTACACATAACGCAAACACACCAGCCACTACAACAATGCCCTGACCAACATTTTGCGCTTCTCTTCCCCGCAGTGTGTGTCTTTTGGGCAACCGCACTTTGGTGTGGAAGTCGTTTGATGTGTGTGCCAAAACCACTGAGACAGCTAATGGGACAGTCACCACCCAGCTGTGGCGCATGTTCTGTGACTCACCTTTCCTCAATGCTACATGCGACAAGTACTTTGCAGCCAACAATGTGACTCAGATCCAGGGCATCCCGGGGGTGACCAGCGGAATCCTGGCAGGTTGGTTCATCCCGTTTTGATCTGTATAACGTTCATACAGTGAGCACACAAAGCAGTGAGCACATCAATGAACAGTACACAATTACATGTGTCTTTCTGTCTCTTGCCTTGTTGCTGAGAAAATTTACTGGCAGTGTGGCGTCCTCTCCTCAAAGGAGAACAAGCTTTGTGAAACCCGATTATTCTGTAAAGATGGAAATATGCAAAGGAAGTTTTTCCTTGCCACCGTCGCCACAAGTGCTAGCTCATGGTGGAATTGTTGTTTCTCCGATGATATTATAAAGAGTACAGTGTAGACCTGCTCTGTATGGAAATGGATTGCGCGCTATATAAATAAAATTGAATTGTATTGAATTTAATGTACAAAGAAGCTCTATATTACACTTTGTTTTCACAGCAGTTGCCATTATGTCATGTTTGAATTTGAATGTCACAAATTTCACAAATGAAAAAAACATCTGGTCTCTTGCTCTCACTATGTTACTGCCATCAGTGTTGGTGACTCCACCTATATATCACACAGTTAGGTGCTACAAGATAAACCAGTTGTTGCAGGGTTGACAATATTGCTGTCTATAAAATGTTTCTCAAATAAAAACACTATAACAGCACTTGTGTTTGTCAGCCCGTGCAAACTAAAACCTTGGTTACAGAAAGCCCGGAGTGAGCTTAACAACATGTCTCTGTTGTAGTCATTACAGGGCTAACAGTGAGCCCATCCATGTTTGGGAGCCAATGGTTAATATAGTGCCTATAAGAAGTATTTCACCCCCCTCTGAAGTTTGTCATTTTGTTTTACAACATTGACTCAAAGTAGATTTAATGCAGCTTTTTTTTTTTTTTTTACATTAACTCTGTTAATTAGAGACTCCCAAAACCAATCGTCTGCACCAGTAATAACTGTGTCCCATTAAAGGGGGAGAATACTTATGCAAATATGTAGTTTGTGTTTTGTAATTAATTTGGGTCACTGTGCAGAGATGTTTTCACTTTGTCCATGAAGGGTCTTTTTCTGTTGAGTGCTGTGAGAAAAGCCCCATTAATACACTGATTCAGTGTGAGCACAGGCATTTCGGAGTTGTAACAGTTGTAAGTCCTCAGCTAATTTAGCTCAGGGCTAAGCTTAGTATCAAGATCCCTATAAAATGACTTTAATTTCTTTCTTTTTGTTCTTTTTTTTTGTTGGAACACAAACAAAAATGAACTGCCACATTTCTACAGTAGCCCTGATCAGACAAAGTAAACACAGTGTTTTTGTTTTGTTTTGTTTTTTCGGGTTTCGCAGCCACTGTAGTTTCTTCCTATACAGGTAGGAGTGGATGAAACAAAGAGGTTGCAATCAGCATAGGCTATTATTTAACCAGTTAGTCTCTTTCAGATTAAAATCTGTTTTCCAAGGCAGACATCAAAATAATAAGCATGTTTAAAACACAATACACAGACAGAAATAACACAATAACAATGTATTGAAAAGAGTGACAAGAATCGCAAAAAAATATCCAATAATACAGATTTAAAACCTCCAAACAGACCTCAATACTTAAGTTTAAGGGCAGTCTAAAGGTCATTTAAAAGGCTGGATAGTACCTGAAACCAGTTCTGCCAACATTACAGCATACATGAGGGATGCCTGAGGTTTAAATGAGATGTGACGTAGCTTTAAAGCTTTAAGCGTAGAGCTTTATAAATAAATATCTATTTTTTCTGCAACCAACCATGTCATACAGAGAACGATGATTAATACAAAATTTGTCATTTGTGGTGAAGCGTAACGCACTGTGATACACTGGGTTTACTACTGAAGTGTTGATGGAGCAGCACAATACAACAGAATGTCTTCATAGTCGAGGACAGACATGAAGGTTGACTGCAAAATAGTTTTACGGTGGGAGGAAAACAGACAGCCTTTATAATAATAATATACAATAAACCCAGTTTGTTTTTTAATGTTTGAGTCAAATGTTGAATATAAATTTTCATAGACAGTTAGCTGTCAAGCTAGATTCCCAATTTGTATGACTCAGCCAGAGCAATAGGGCTGCCATTTAAAATAATAATGTCAGGAGAGTCAGGGTTACTGGTGGAGATGGAGAATACCATGTTCTTACTCTTTTATGCATTCAAAACTAGTCTGCAATTAAGGAAGGCATCAAAAGCAGGCTAAAGACGAGTCAGTGCCGGGCCAAGTGGTACCTGAGGTATATAGATTCCCTAAATATTACGCACCGGACCATTACATTTTGCTGAACAGCAGTCAATGAGAGCATGTCTATGAGCTGGTTTTGTCCTCCGTCTCACCCTTCCAGAGAACCTGTTTGGGAACTACTATGAAAAGGGGGATCTGATTGCCCGAATTAATATGGATTCGACGGAAGACCAGGACGACCCTCTGACCAGCGCAAACCGCTATGTGTTGGCCGACATCACCAGCTTCTTTACGTTGCTAGTCGGCATCTACTTCCCCTCTGTGACAGGTTAAAATTGAATTTCTCTCTCTAGCTGTTCAGTGTGTGTCATATTCTGCTGCTTCTAACACACTCTGGGTTTGTGTGTATGTGCGTGACTCTCCTTGACCTTGACAGTTTTTGCTTCTCAACTGTCTGTTCAGGGATCATGGCTGGCTCCAACCGTTCAGGAGACCTGCGTGATGCCCAGAAGTCCATCCCCATTGGCACCATTGCAGCCATCACCACCACCTCCACTGTCTGTATCCTCTTACTACTGCCCCCTGCAGGGTAACAAGGGTCACTGCACACAATATTACAAAAATGTTTTTGTTTTCCATACAAGTTTGAAGTACTTTGTTTAAGTACCAGGTTTTGAAATCAATATAATGTTTCAAGAACAAAGAAAGCACATTATAAATAAGATTGTCCTCCACAAATCCTGATTTGCTCATACTAGGCATCTCCAACCAGACACACACACATTGTATTTTCAGCTCAGTGATGATATGTGACACTGGTCCGATGTTGACAGGACTTGAAGGGATGATGCACTGTGGTGCTTTGGCTCCGCTGTAACAAAAACACACTGATTGGCCTGCAGGGAGCACAATAATTAAAGGTCAACGTTTTAAACTGTGAAAGGTCATAACTGCTACAATACCAGTCTGATTTTCACGAAGGGTTTTTTTTTTTGCATCGTTTGTCAGATTGGCCCACAGTATGTCTGTATTATTCACGGGATATGACGCTGCCTCTCTTTTATTAAATCATGGTGGCATGGCAACTGAATCAGTTTGGTGCCGCAGGTTAAGTGTGAGCATTTTTCTTTTTTCTCAGATACTTCTGAGTCCTCCAGCATGTTCATATTTTATTGAATATTTAATTTTCTTCTTCTTTAAAAAAGTATTGAACAGATGTAGAAGATGCTAGGATAGTTATGACACATAGTTTAAATAGAAGATTTAAACAAATTTTCAAATTGAGGATTTTTCTATCCTTTATTATCAGCTGAAACATTACTTGGCTGCTACACATCATTACAGGTCTCTGAGTCAGAAGCAGCCATCTTGAATGTCTTCCGTATATCTCGGTGTAAGCAGCTTGGGGTCTAAACAAATGTGATTAGGACTTCTAATCGTATCATCGGCCTGCCTATGCAATCACGAGTTAATAAAGCAGAACGATATTAGTTACAATGTCACTGATCTCCTGAACAAAATCAATTGATGTATCTTCTCAGCAAACGTTATTGATCAGTTTATCAAATCATTAAGTGCATCTTTAAATGGAGAGGTTTATGATTTTCATAATCAAGTCCGGCAAGTGCAGCTAAAAAAGTATCAAATATCCGCAATTTTAAAAGACTCCCTGTCTATGAAATATATTTTCTTTCCTGATTCACAATTGCTCAGATATGTCCAGTGTGGTTCTGTTTGGTGCCTGCATCGAGGGTGTGGTCCTCAGGGACAAGTAAGTCAATCTTAAGTTTGCGGAAACAACCCTAAAAATAATAACATGCAATAAATAAGACAATAAAAATCAAGGTTTTCGAATGTCAAGCAATTTTTTCTCATCTCTTTAAGGTTTGGAGAGGGAGTCCACGGGAATTTGGTGATTGGCACGTTGGCTTGGCCGTCACCATGGGTGATCGTGATTGGCTCCTTCTTCTCCACCTGTGGGGCGGGACTGCAGAGTCTGACAGGAGCTCCTCGTCTCCTACAGGCCATTGCCAAGGACAGCATCGTGCCCGCCCTTCGGGTCAGTCTGTGTGCTTATTTACGCTCATAATGTTCCCTATCTTTCTAATGATTTTACATACTGGGTGCAAAAAGCATTCCAAGCAGGCATACTCTTTAAAAAACAGTGGTCCTAATATGTCTCTGTGTTGTCCCCGCAGATCTTTGGCCATGGAAAGGCCAACGGAGAACCCACATGGTCGCTCCTGCTGACAGCTTGTATCTGTGAGAGTGGCATCCTCATTGCTTCTCTCGATGCAGTGGCTCCCATCCTCTCCATGTGAGAACTGAAACAAACTCTCTGATTTACTGCCTTTTTCAAGGATCAACAGAGGGGGATTTCAGAAAGTCCCCCGCTGTGCCTTAAACAACGCAAATGCCAAATTTTATGGGCTTAGGAGCTCATCACACAAAAGGCCAGACCGCCTCTCTTTGGTAATACATATAAATACCAATGGATGTGACAGATATTAAGCAAACACACTCCTTGTCCTGCAGGTTTTTCCTGATGTGCTACATGTTTGTGAACTTGGCCTGCGCTCTGCAGACGCTGCTGAGGACTCCAAACTGGAGACCTCGCTTCAAGTTCTACCACTGGTGAGTTTGGCAGCTACTGAGAGGAAAAGTAGCTGAATTTCTGCATTTTAAATACATGTTCTGCCTTTAGACTAACCTGTGTGCCTATAACTTACTGTCTGTGTCTTTCTTTGTCTCTGTCTGTCTCTTTAACCATCTCTACAGGGCTCTGTCCTTCCTGGGGATGAGCTTGTGTCTCACTCTCATGTTCCTCTGCTCCTGGTACTACGCCATCGTTGCCATGGTGATTGCCGGCTCCATCTACAAGTATATCGAGTTCGCAGGGTGAGTGGAACGCAACCTCAGGAGAGATTGGATTCACTCGCTGCATTTAGCTTTTGCTTGTGTGTATGTGTGTGTGTGTCTATGATGTATTTTAAGAATTTTCTTCCAAATCCAGACCGTCATCAATCACTTTTGTTTAGAGTTTAAAGGGAAATTTGTGTTTTTTTAGACACCATGTGTTACCCATCACATTATGGCCAATGGGCACAACACTCCTCATCCCTCCTACCTACAGTAGGAGTGAAACCCCGACTCAGTGTGGCTGCACCGTCGTTTTGTTTCACTTTGAATAATGTTTTGTAGGGCAGAGCAGTCAGGTGCTGCTGTTCACTTAAAAACTACCGCTGTGCCATTTGTAATCATTTTGTGTCACTTTTTGGTCATTTTCCCTCTTTAAAGTCGTTATATGTCTCTTTTAGGGATGTTATGCAGGTGCTGCTGTTGGCAGCGGTGTCATTTTGTGCCTCCTTTCAGATGCTTTGCGTCTCTTTATCGTCCTTTTGTGTCTCTTTGCTGTTGTTTTGCATCTGTTTCAGTGACATTTTGCATGTGAAGCAAAGCTGCTGTTGGCTCAAAAAAATATATCTACAAGTACTATAGGAATCCAGCCAAATTAAGTCTGAGATGACAGTTCTGTTTTATTCAAGTGTGGCTTTTTGTTGTTCTAATTAAAATAGCTTTACTAATTGTACAGGCCTTTATTGAAATGTTGCTTTTTCAGTTAACTGTGCGGCATAAAAAATAAACTAAGACAAATGTAGATGGGATTTTACTGGCAGATTCTTAGTATTAAATCACATGATCAGTCACAAATAGAGGCTCTGGTCCAGGAGCACCTAGACCGCTTTGGCCACCGTGCCTAGTGGGCCCATTTGGTAATCCATCCATGCTTCTAATGGAGTGGCACAGAGCCATGCATGAGTATTAAAGTGCTGCGATTCCCTGTGGTGAGTGACATCATGTTAACTTGACATTTACCAGCGATGCCTAATCCTTAATCACGTTGCTTTATGTCAAACTACCGTCTAAAAGTGGATTTGTTTCGGCGTGCTGACGGTATCACTGTCACTTTTAAATTTAGAATGAAGCTGCAAAACTATTGTTCATGTTTTGACATACGAATATTGATTGGCTCTCGTCTGTTTCGCAGTGCGGAAAAAGAGTGGGGTGACGGAATACGAGGTCTGTCTCTGAGTGCCGCGCGCTACGCTCTCATGCGGTTGGAGGAAGGTCCCCCGCACACCAAGAACTGGAGGTATGACACACAGACACAGAGTCACACACTGGGTTGTTTTACCTGCTTCTAATTAACATAGAAATTAACAACATGTCTCTACATGCTTATCCTTTCTCTACGTTAATGTGATTCTCCTCATCACAGCTGTCAAACAAGTGTTTAATTCATATTAACACGTCAACCTTTCACGCTATTTTTCCTGTCTCTCTTTCCCAACTAGGACTTTTACTCTGCCCGCTCTGACATTTCTTTCCTCACAACTTTATTTGCGTCTTCATCGCTCTCTTCCCGCCCTGCATTTGTTTCCCTCTACTTTTTTCTACCCTGTGTTTTCACTTTCTCTCCCCTCTGCTCTCCCCTCTCTTCAGGCCCCAGTTACTGGTGCTGGTCAGTACAGATGCAGAACAAAACGTGGAGCAGCCTCGTCTGCTCTCTCTGACCAACCAGCTAAAGGCAGGCAAAGGTCTGACCATTGTTGGAACAGCTCTAGAGGGCACGTACCTGGAGAACTATGAACAGACCCAGCGTGCAGAGCAGGTAGGGAGCCTCAAAGAAAAGAGAAACGTTCAAATGTATTTGCTCAAATTGGATCACAGACATTATGCTTAGCTAGCTGGCAAAGAACCTTACTTGAACGTTACTAGTACTTCTCAAACTCTGTTTTTCAATGCCTAAAGTCAACAACTGAACTGAAATTTCCACTGCAGCCCACCAAATGAAAATCTATCTGCATGTGTCATATGTCACACAAGCGTTTATTCACAGGTTTCTCTAAATATATTCCACACACATGCACCACATGGCCTTAGGCATGGTGTCAGATTTGACTCATTGGAGTGTAAATGCAGTAAAACCCAAAATACCACTGTAAATGCGGTCTTTCATATTGAAATCAAAGTGAAAAGTGCAAAGGGCCTTGGCGCTAGAATGCAACATTTATTGTCGTTTCATACTCTAGGATGTTATGTAGCCTGAGGCTAACACAAAGCTAAGCTTTCATTTGCTTGCTGCACCTTGGTTATTCTCTCTGTCTTCTTTCTAGGCGTTGCATAAAATGATGGAGACCGAGAAGGTGAAGGGCTTCTGTCAAGTTACCGTATCTTCGAACTTGCGCGATGCCACCTCCCACCTCCTCCAGGCCAGTGGGCTGGGAGGCCTGAAACATAACGCTGTGCTGGTATCCTGGCCACGCAACTGGAGGCAGGGAGACGAGCACCAGACCTGGAGGAATTTTGTTGGTGGGTCACTGCATAAATGCATAAGCATAAAAGAACGTGTAAATATAATCATAGCTAATCAATGTCAAAGATTCCCATTGAGGTCAACAACCTTGATCCATCCAATTAGCTACATTGTACATAACAATATTCAAAACACCTCAAAACTATAAAGAAATACTGTGTCATTAACAGTTTGGCCTCTGTCCCTGTTTGTGTCTGTTCTGCAGAGTTGGTCAGAGAAACCACCGCTGCTCACCTGGCTCTGCTCGTCCCGAAGAACATCGCAGCCTTCCCGTCCAATGGAGAGCGCTTCACTGAGGGTCACATTGATGTGTGGTGGATCGTCCATGATGGAGGCATGCTGATGCTGCTGCCCTTCCTCCTCCGCCAGCACAAGGTACTGTGCGAAAGTTAGCGCTGCAGAAAAAGACAAAACAGATACAGACAATACAAGTTTGGTAGAACTGATCTTCCAAACAGGTACATAATCAGGTTTACCAATGCAAAGCATGTGATATAAAAGAAGATTCGCCAGTGATAAAAGCCTTCATTAAGTAGTTACAGAACAATGGAACAATACTGTCAGGATGTGTCAGCAGCGTTTGTCTGTGCTGCACAGGTTTGGAGGAAGTGCAAGATGCGCATCTTCACTGTGGCCCAGATGGACGACAACAGCATCCAGATGAAAAAGGACCTGACGACATTCCTCTATCACCTCCGTATTGACGCTATGGTGGAAGTTGTTGAAATGGTGAGTTGTTTCCTTTTTAAATTTTATATTCGTTTATATACAAGTACATCGATATGATACAGAGTGAACACGCTTAGCACTGGCCTCTGCAGTATTTAAACCCACGGATTGGTGGGAAGGACAGCCTTAAAGGACAGTCTGAAAATCCTCCTACCCCGTCACCTTACTGACTTTGAAATTGGGGTGATGCAAAAGTTTTATAACTTTCCAAAACACCTACGTCGCAAAATGATAGGACAGGTATGCAGAGGTGGGAAAGTATGCAGGAATTAATTTTTATCTCTCAACCTCTTCATTTCATCCTTCATACGATTACTTCTGTCATTTTTCATGTCATCATGAACGCCTCCGAGAAAAGATTATACGAAAGTACGCCTTTGTCCTCATTTGCATGACTTTCGACATCATTTGAACTTGTTTGTGCTCATGTTTCAAGCATAACTCATACTATCCACATAATATTTTTAATTTACATCTGAGGGAATATAATGGTTGGCATCTTAACATTAAAAACTCGACATTTGGAAAACATTGCTCATTAACTTCAATTACATTTGAGCCACAAGCATTCTGTCGGTGTGGAACATGGTGCTCCTCTATACTCATGAGGGCTTTGCCTATGAATATACTGGTAAATAAATGAGAAAAGCACAAAAGAAAAATGAAACGTCCGTTTCTTTCATCTCAGCATGACAGCGACATCTCAGCCTACACTTACGAGAAGACCCTGGTGATGGAACAACGGTCGCAGATGCTCAAACAGATCAACCTGACCAAGAATGAGCGTGAGAGAGAGGTGAGTGAGTGAGTTTGTCGGTGGCAAAGTTTTGTTGTTTTTAAATACACTCAAAGGTGCACACGCACACTTGACATGACTTGACGGGCCGACTTGGCATGGCATGGCATGGCATGATTTGACTTGACTTAACATGACACATAAGCCCCTCTGGACAAAAGCATATCTAACGGTTAAATCGGAGCAGTGGGACAGCATATTTCCCCTTTCTGCAGCTGCAGCAGCAACTGCTTTGCTTTTGTGCATGACAGCATGATGGTGTTTTGACAGATGTGGAAAATAAAAGATATTGATCTCAGCGTGATACTATTATTACCACCTCCACATTCTTTGTTGAACTTTAAGATTGCCTGCCTCTCTGGGTCAATAAATTTAATAAGCGCAATGGAATTATCCTCTCTTTTACTTGACTTTTTTTTGTGAGTGATTGAGGCGATATACAGTAAAGAAGTGTCTTGTTAAAACACATTCCTGACCTGCCTTGGTTCTTATAAACGTTGGGCAAAAGTATCTCCACTTATATCACTTCTTCCTCGCTTGTATCTTTTTATAGATCCAGAGTATCACCGACTCATCCCGCGGATCTATCCGCCGCAAGAACCCGGCCGCTGTGACCACCCAGCTGAGTGTGACCGAAGACCCGCCAGCAGCCAGCAAGGAGGAGAAGCCTGAGGAAGAGGTAGAGCACAGCTGACCTCAGTTTGAAGTGTATTTGTATGCTCATGTGTAGGTTATTAGTACAAAAGGTACAAAAAGGCACCAGATTGTGTGTGTGTTTTTCCTTTTTAGTTTCATTTAAACTTCACTTACATGATGCAAAAAACTCAATAACATAGTGGAATACAACACAAAGAAAAGGACAATGATAGTATTATAATGTAACAAAACTACAACTCTATAGTTTAAAGAAATAGTTTCAGTTTCTGAGAAATAAATGTATCCACTTTCTTTCTGAAAATAAAATGAGAAGATAGATACTTTTCGCATGTCATAAATAGGGGTTAGTCAGCTTGGTAAGCCTAGCATAAAGCAAGCTAGCCTAGCTCTGTCTGAAGAATATAAAATTTACCAAATTTGTTTAAAAACAGATCATCTGTGGGTGCAGTAACTTCCTGAAGTGAACAATTTAAAGCTGCACTAATGAAGTATTTTATATTGTTTATATTTTTATATAAACAACACATGTTTATATAAACATGTATGATATATGATAAAAGTATGTATAATGTCAACAAACGCATAGATAATCATCCCAACACAGTGCCCTTCCCTCAGCTCTATGAACTGTTTTAGGGTCTTTTAGCTTGTTTTGCTGCAGGCTATGCTTCACACTTGATGACAGTTTCCTTTAATTATTCCTTTAACATACAAATGTTCAGCCCAGGCTAGAATAATGTAATAATGTAATTCCAGTTTAGTTGAAGAGAAAAAGGCTCACAGTTTTAGTTTTTTTGTTGAACTGATCACGTCTTGTGCTCTGCAGGTTAATTTTAAGGTAATGTAATGCAGATGTTTGTGTTTTTTTTTTTTTTGCCCATGTTAACACAGAAGAAACTAACAATGTGCAGAAAAAACAACGTAAGGCTCCTTAACCAGTCTTTCCTCCCCCTCTGTCAACCACTGTGGCTGTGACTTTACCTGCGTTCTTACATTCCCACCTCAACTGTGACTCTTTCAACCCTCCATGTAATGTACATGTAAATCCACATCCATCCTCTTTTCCTCTTGTCTCATAGTCAAAGTCGGCCTCTTCCCCTGTCTCCCCCCCTGACCAGGTCCAGCTAATCCATGACAACACCACCCCAGCCAGCCCCGCAACCCCGGCCACCCCGTTGTCCCCAGAAGGGGCTCAGAGCCCCGGAGAGCAGGTCCAGATGACCTGGACTGAGAAGTGTGACGGCGAGCCAGCCAAGCCGCCTGGCGCAGCCACACCGGAGGGCATCAAAGACATCTTCAACATGAAGCCGTGAGTTGAAATGCTCATTGAACCGTTACCTGTTAGAACGGTGAATTACCTTTTTGTTCCAGACAAAACAAAGACAAAAAGACTTGAGTCTTATTTTTCTGTACAATACAGCACCAAAAGAGGTCTGGCAGAATGCTGTTAAATAAGCTAGAAGGTTTTTTAACTTAAAAATTCATAGTTTAGTACTGATCATGTGTTTCTCTTCTTGCCATGCTGCAGCGAGTGGGAGAACCTGTAAGTATTGAAGTCCCTATGAATCTCATTCAGTCCATTCACATCCCATACCGACCAAGTTGACCACATGAGCAGATGAAGATAGAATACTTGTGTGTGAATGCGCATCCGTTACCTCGACCAGCTTATCATCGCGAAATGTTTTTAAAATATCTGCGCCTTGATCTGTGTGAAAGGGTTTGACCTCATTCTCTGCTGCTTTGTCTTCACTCAGGAACCAATCCAACGTGCGACGTATGCACACAGCGCTCCGGCTGAATGAAGTCATCATTAAAAAGTCCTCAGAGGCCAAGCTAGTCCTCCTCAACATGCCCGGGCCACCCAGGAACCGGACAGGTGACGAAAACTGTATCCTTCATTCAGAGAAAAGTAAGTTTACAGACAGGAGTTCCTAAGATGTTAGAGGTGGTGCAGCAAGTAATGCGTAAGTAGTAAGCTTTGACACTGTTGAGTCACACACACAGAGTACTGATACTATATAGTATCACAGTACCACACAGGCAGTTCTAGATGCCTCATATTTTGGGGGCACAAACTAATTTTCACAAGGCTGGAGGCTATTGGAGGATCCGTATTAGTGTTATGTGAAAACTATCCTCAGGACTTTAAGACATTAGCTCACATTGGCCACTGTCACTTCTAAGTAGGATTCATATATAAGACTATTAAACCATCTGTGTTTGTCAAAATTTTACACCTACAGCATGTCAATTTCTGTATTATTACCCAGCCCTGTGAATCCTGTGCCATTGATTTATTGACCCACGTGGAGTAGAAATATAATAAATGTAAATTGACATTCAGGCGGTGTGAAAAACAGTGGAACTTTTAGTGGCGTTCTTAAGATACAATCAAATTCAGTTTAAGCCTCTAGGCCCTTTCTTAGGAATAAACCTGGATTTTGTGTTTAGAGCAATAAATGGTAAGTTAATGGACTTAGAAATAAAAATAGCATTGTGATTTGTTATCAGAAAATAAAAGTAAAAGTACACACAGTGCCATTGCAGGCAGAAGACAGACCTTTGAAATAACAGGTAATGTTTTGTTTTACTGTTTTTAATTACTCTTGTACTCTCCGTGTCACTTTTAGTGTTAAACGCACTCACAAGACAGAGCAGTGCTATGTTTTTAGCAACTGTTTTGGTGTCTTTTAGCTTTATTTGTTTTAGTTTTATGGCCTGTGAATTTACTGTTTTGGTTCGCTGTCACTGCTCTCATTGGCAGCAGTCAGCTGTTTTCAGCTGATGAACGGATTGTACACTACCTGTTCAGCACCAAGCAGTTTACAGAAGGGAAACACTGACTATTTCCCTGAGGAGTTAGTAGAAACCAACAGAGCATAACATCAGAAAAAGAACTACTACTGGATTTTTTAAATGTTGTTATCCAACTAACTTAATAGTAAACTTAATAGATTTTTTTTGGTTAACGCAATAATTTGACATTTAGGGACATACGATTCATTGCTTTCTTACCAACAGATGAGAGGATCGAAACAACTCATATCTGTCCATTCAATATTGAGCTACAGCTAGCAGCTGGTTAGCTTAGCTTAGCACAAAGACTGGAAACATTTATCAGGTTCTGTCCAAAGATAACAAAATCTGTTTCTTAGCATCTCTCAGTAATCTGGGTATGACATGACCAAGAAATAACCTCCCGTAAAACCACAACTTGTTATTGTTACACTTAAGTTCTTGTACAGATTAAACAAACAAGATATAACGTGTTAATTAGCAAGCTTAAGAAGTGCTGGTGGGAGGATTTTATTACTTTCGAGCAGATCCAGGCTTGCTGTTGCTAAGCTAAGCTAACAATCTCCTGTTGTATCCTCATATTAACTACACAGATGTGCGATCATCTAACGCAGCAAAAAGCGAGTGTTGACTTAAGTTATTATTTTGTTTATTTTATATGTATGTATGGATTTCATTTCCTCCCTGTAGTTTCTTTAACTTTTCTCTCTCAGACATGGAGTTCCTCGAGGTCCTCACTGAGGGTCTCAACCGGGTCCTCTTGGTCCGCGGAGGCGGCCGAGAGGTCATCACTATCTATTCCTGAAAGAGCAGTCCCTTCCCCAAACAACAACCCCGTCACCCCACCCTCAGCCCTGTTCCTGTGTCACCTGTACTCCCACCCTCTCATCAACGCTGCTTCATCATCATCATCATCATCATGTCACGCTTGCGTTTATTTCTGTAAGGTAGTCCTCTCACACCCAACCAATAGCCCAACTTCAGCTTCAGCACCACTCCCTCTGCTCCATCCCCCAGCAGACCACTGAGCAGGATCACGTGCTCAGCTTCAAGCCCTTCATTCTTAGTCTACTAAGCTACTATAACTATCGTAGGCGCTACACTAATTTAGTTAGATGCTTTCTAAATTTATTCTTGAAGAGACTTTTTTTTTCTCCCGTTGCCAGTCTGTGAACTACTGTACTCGCATTGAGTCGGAGTCACTTGGTAAGGAGTGGAGGTGGTGGTTGTGGGTGTGGGTTGTTAGTTGAGGTGTGAGCACACGTGCACGTGTGTGTCTGTCTTTGTTTAAATCTCTGCAGATCTCTGTTTCTTGTTTTGGTTTTTGGGGGGGGGGGTATTTCAAACACAAATGTGGCATAGCAGCGGCTTCTGCTCGGAAAAGAACGAGAGCCAGCTGAAATGAGCTCAGTGTAGGATTTTCTGTTTAGTCGCCTCGTTGTGATCCGGACACCTCCCACAGCGTTCCAGCCTGTTTGTCTTTGATGTGATTTAACTTTCAAGGCAAAAGACACTGCTACCCACGGTCAGGACCACCAGCTGGAAGGAGAAGAATGAAGTCGTTGAGTACAAACTGTGAAATTCACACACTGACTAAAAAGGCACGTGGAATCAGACCTGCAGCATTATCTTTAACCTGATCACTCTTTAGCGTGACATCCTTATAACTGTGTGTCGTTCTGTTACTGCCATCACAGTCTTTATATTTCCCATTCCTCCTTTCAACTCATTTCTTAGTGGCTGTTTTATCCCCATGGCCACTGTTAGTGCCAAAAAAATAAAAAATAAAAAATACAACAAGGCTAGCTTAGTCTGTAGAGATTGACACGTAATTAAACTGTGAATAGTGCGTTTCCTAGCAGAAGGCTGATGTGACAGCAGATAGGGGAGACAGTACAAACCCCCCGCTGAGGAGATTACCATTGCCAGCACCCCTCGACCCTCGTGTGGATCACTGTAAATAATGTACAAGCTCTGACGCGTTGTTCAGTATGAGTGTAGTATTTTTGTGACATACTAAAAAGCTTCTAGTGGAGAGAAAACGTTCCTTCGCTCAGAGGGACAGCTCGAAAAACGCTGTTTTTAAAATTTTATTTATTTATTTATTTATTTATTTATTGGATGGCATAGGCTCCTGTCACTATGGTAACTGTCATTGTAACCTCGACAAGCACTGCACCTGCACTGTCCGCCACTGTGCAACAAGTGAAATTTTGATGAATTCATCAAGTTCATTAAATACAACAACAACAAAAAAAATACTAAATGTTATTTTTTCATCTAGAGAACAAATATGTATTTATGTTTATAGACAGATGTTACACATATTGATGAAATAGTCGTATGTCATTTTGATTGTCTCTCAAAGATATATTGTCATTTTGCCTAATTTAGATACATTAAATGTGCCATATGAAAATATTTTTCAAAGAGAAATAGTGAACAAAAATTGTATTGCTTAAATCAGAACGAGCAAAGTGTAACCGTAAACCGTAGTCGGAAAGTCACCCTGTAGATGATAAAAACAAAAGATGTTCAGGCCTCGCGCGAAGCTAACTACAGACTCACATAAAGTAAGCATATCAGCTCTTACTGAGGTAGCTTTTGAACGTCCGCTGGTTTATCGTTTAGAGGGTCTAGTCTAAAATAGAGAGGACAATGGCTTCTGTAGCTAGGAAACTCACTTTGTCCGTAAGACTGAACTCTATGCAGTAGACTCTCCAGTGCGATTTTATATCCTCTAGATTGGTTAAGATTTGAGCCACACATGTCCCTGACTGAATGACTTGTGAGCAAATCATGTTTAGGTTAAAAAAAAAAAAAAAAGTGCATCTTGGAAGGAATGTGCAATAGTTGAAATCCGGACTCATGTGATCATGTTATTTATTTTTTTACACATATATTTTGTATATGTAGATTTCGTAAGTCTTTAAAAAAAAAAAATCCAGAATCATCTCACTTTGACCAAGGACAGCTGTCACTTTATTTTGATTTGGTTTCTTTTCTTGAAGAAACTGTTTTTGGTCATTTGCACTTGTAGTAGAAATATGACTATAAATAAATACGTATATATATACAGTATATACAAATATAGGGAAGCAAAACTAGTTTCTAGAACTATTTAAAAACAGTATTAAATGTTTTTAGTGTTGCTTGAATGTCTGACCATATGTTGTGAATGCTGCTAGTATCAATAGATTTATTTGTACTGTAAATAGGGATGACTAAAGCAACATTAAAGATCAAGTGGAAAAGGGTATAGACATACATATCAGTGGTGGTGGCTGTCAAACAAGACAAGGCTGTACCTGTAAACATTTGGACAGGGTTAGCTTTCTGTTTTATTATAAATCTATACTGAATATCTTGATGCAATATTACAACTAAGGGCAAGTCCGCCTCCCTTTTATTCTCTTTTTTAAAAAGAAATGCTCTCTTGATTATTACCATCTTTAATCCCATGAGTAAAATGAACCAATTTTAAGATAAAAGATTATTAATTTACGTAGTTTACTTAACGAAACTTGACAGAAATGCCAAAATATGTTTAGATATGAATACTTCTGCTAAACGTTTGCCGTTTGCAAATTTTTAACACACCTACCTTTGACACCTGTGATACTTAAGAGGCAGCCACTCCTAGTTTTCAAAGATTTTAGGGTGCCAAGTGATGAAGATTTTCTTTAATATTCTTATCACACTTAACGCTGACAAAAGGGGTTGTTTAACGCTCACATCAGTTTTTGAAGAACATGGCTATTTTGGGATCGTGTCCACAACATTGCCTGCATCAACTGAGCCTTTAAAAAAAAAATAAATGTATTCAAAAGAGAAGATATCTGATGTTTATTGGAGAAGTTTATTGGAAATGAATTTATTTATTGAATTATAAATGTTTTATAATTGCTGTTTGCATGGTACTCTGTGGCAATATTTGTTTTAGTGGTTTCTATAGTGATGACTTACATGTTCAAGGTGCAGAGCGGGGTGAAAGGTTGTCAAAAGTTCTCACCGAGTTACCGATTTTGAGAACTCTGAAGTGTTTACCGCTGAGTCGGAGACGTGGCTAGACCTTGAAAACGAGTCTTTTGCAAAAAATAAGAAAAAGTATGAGTTCACTATATTGTTACTTGTTATATTTCAATCTTGCTCAAGTAGTCTTATGTAACGTAATAGGAAATTTTGAGTTTGCGAATGAATGGGCCTCGGAAATGGTCATTTCACCTGTGTAAATATATATCACTTAAGTCAGAGACACTGTAACCTACTAGTGTTGTCTTTTGTTGTACACTGTTCTATCACTGTGGACAAAGTCTTAGAGTTTTGTAAGATTATGTGCAATATTGTTCTCACATTGGTCATTTCTCATTTTGTCACCGTTGTGTTATTTCTTTTCTATAAACAACCGGAGGTGTCAGCAGTCACTTATATTTCATCAGCATGTTTGTCACCAGGTCTTTTGGACAATAAAGATTTACAGTGTTTATCCCAAACGTGGCTGAGACAGCAAAGCACTTGACACTGAGGGATAACTCTGTGACAGGATCAGTCTGCAGGAGTGTGGGTGAGGGGGCGGGGGCGGCGGTCCAACAAGAGCCAGCCTGCTCTGCACAGACTCTATCCCACAGCGATCTCTGGTGGCACTTCAGTGTATTACAGCCAGCTTCGAAGGTCTGATAGTTCAGACTATAAAAATCGGATGAACTCCCATCAGCTCGCAGCAGTTTTGAACTGCAGTATTTCAGAGACCTGTCCGATTTCAGTTTACATCTAATCATGTGAGCATTTTCTTGAGCGTTTTAGCATGCATCACATTCTTTCCTTTCTCTTGCCAAACTTCTTAAAAAGAATAATTAGTAACTGTTAAATTTATAGTGCTTGTCACTCAATCTGTGAGGTGAGCCTTCCCAGAATCCCTCCTCCAACCCTCACCCCCCTACCCCTTCATCACCCCATCTTCCCCCGATCCCCTGGCCTCCCCCATCCCAGCCACTAAATCCACCCCAGCTCTGTATTTTAAATGTGATTGCAGTATAATTCTGAAAAATGATCAAAGAATATAAAACTCGCGCTTCCAATTCTGGCACTGGCTCTGCTTGGACGACACGAGATAGTCGACTTAGAAAACCAGCACGTCCCCTCTCCCCCCCCGAACTGATCCATGACTCAGATCAGATCCTTCGCCTGCACAACTGTAGCATGAGACAAACTTGCCGGTGATCATTACCCAGTCTCCATCCTTAAATGGATATTAAGGGCTCTGAAACACATCTGTTACCGGGTTGAGGAGGCTGTCCTGTTAAGACACCAACAGAGGAAAAATACAAAACAAATCCCAGATGATGGCAGAGAGGGCACACGGTCTGTAGCTGCGATAAGTTTGTACCTTTCAGTATATTTTCACAGAATCATCACACAGATGTGCCTGATGTTGGAGGTAAAAAAAAAAAAAAAAAAAAGAAAAAAAGTTGCACTTACATTTTACAGTCGATCTCTGGGAGTCAGATGAGAATAACTCAAGTGGCTATCCATGCAGTGCAAGCAGAGCCCCGGTCCAGTTATGTTGTGTAACTCAGTGCATGCATGCAATTACCCTGAACAAGGTGTATTGAAAATATATTGGGTGTTTGTGGTATAAAAGTATTTTTGTTTATATCAGTTAGAAACTTTTCTTTCAAGTAGTATGATTTTTTTTCCTCTCTTTCCTTAGGACTTGGCCAATCATTGTATTCAAGATGAGTATTATTATAGTACAAGATTCTATTTTTTATGGTGGATTTGTTGACAACGTCCTTTCATTGTGTCAAATATTATCTGCAGATAAACTGATTACCAAAGTATATTTCAGTTCAACTACATAAATGATAGTGTGCAAATGTGTGCTCCAGTGAATTAGACACAGCAGACAAGAAAATATGGTTTACTGTAGCAGTTATTATTAGTAACAGATAAAACTATTCTTTCAATAAGTTAAAACTAAGAAAATTGGGAGTGCCAAAAAGTATAAAGTACTTACTAAAGTAGTAAGTAGATTTACCCACTTCTCAGTCAATGATTGATCATATTTATACTAAATTTACTGAGAATCAATCACCTGAGCTGGTTTTAATCTTGGCATTCGGACAGCCTTTTGAGGATTTTTTTTAAATATACCATATTTGGTTTGTTTAGTCTGTACAAAAAACAAGTGTGAAAATGACAAAAGACCAGTTTTCTAAAACGGTTACATCTTGGTTTATTTCTGTTGTTAGGTAAGTAGCTGAGTCTCCAGGACGTTACTAGCCCTGACTAAGAAATAATCCGATACATAACACCTCATGAGGCGATTTATCATTCTTACACTTTGGTTTTTGTGTGATTAAAGTATCTGTAGCGGATTTTGCTCCGTTTTCTCATTTCCTGTCTCTGTGCTAAGCTAAGTTAGCCGGCTGTGGGCGGTAGTTTCACGTATTACTGACACCAGTGCTATCGAGCTTCTGGTTGAACGCTCGAGGACGAACAAATTTCCCTTAATGTCTTTTCCTTAAACACTTTATGGCCTTTGAAAATGCAGTATTTCATTTAACATGCAGTCCCTCCCTCTGGAGGGATCTATTATATCGTCACTGTATCGAGGTTTGTTTTTAATTCACTGGAGTTGTGGGAAACATTTTGTATGGATGCTTGAAAACTGTAATGGATGTAGATATAGATGATATATACAGCATATACACAAAGACACACCTGTATCAAATTTAGGTAATATGATTTTTCTTTCCCCCCGCCCTCGTTCAGAACAGTTCATTCCTCTTCCTTGATACTGTACCTAGTCTTATGGTAAAGTCGTAGTGTGTTCCTTTCAGTTCTGTGGGAGTGTGTATGTGCGTACATGTGCACTTGTAACCGCTGGGGGCAGGGGTGGGAGGGGGCTACATGTAAATAAATCAAATACAGTTAGTGTGGAGTTGTTTTTTTTGTGTCAGTGTAAGTTAAATATTCTAAAATAAAAAAAACATGTATTATTCTCTATTGTGTTTCATGGTACATTAAAAAGAGGAAAAAAGTAGTTTTATCTTACATTTCAAATGCTTATATCTCTATGGCTTCTGGCGACCTGTTCCATTTTATAGATTTGTCAGCACAAAATGCAATAAACCAATACCATTTTATTACAACCACTGTGTCTTGGGTTTTTAATCGTCTTGACAATGGAAATGTTACAAATTTAAAAAGGAACAATACGACAAAACCAAAATACACTTTACACACTTCATGCTTTAACTATGATCATTACCTTCTGACAAATAATCGAAAATTATTTAGAACGAGCAATCAAATTGATTTAACTGAACATAATAGCCAGAATAAAATAAAAAGTTCTTACAAAACATTCTTAGAGTCTACACAGCTGGTAAATTCACTGCACAGAGAAATGGTGTTGTGTCTATTTGTGTCAGAGGAAGAGGTGGATCTCACATTAGGAGAAGTAATAAATTCACTACAACTCATCAGTAATGTCGGGGGTACATGGACATAGGTGGGACCTGGCTCATGCCAGGCGGTGGCTGCTGAGAGGCACTGGCGCCTACCAGGTGGCTGAGAGATGGTCCACTCTGAATGATGGTGTCCAGAGCTTTCTGCACACTGGGGTTGTCAAAATTGATACCTGCAGTAGAGCTGGGGGGTCTTTGACCACCTGGGGCGACTGGCATGCGGCCTGGTGGGGTGCCATAACCCTGGGATGGAAGAGGAGCAGGCATCGTTTGGTGTGATGGGTTCTGGGAAGGGGATGGACCAAGGGAGCTGTAGCCCTGAGGCTGGGAGGTGGCAGGCATCCCGACGCTTGCTGAAGCCCCGGAGCCACTGTTGAACAGGCTGAGGATTTTAGCCTGCAGCTCCTGCTGGTGGCTGGGGTTAGCTGAGGCGCTTGAACCAGCTGACAGGCCGAGGTGGCTGGACTGTGGGGGTGCGTGAGTAGGATGGGATGGAGGAGGCAGTCCGGCAGCCGAGGCTGGAATGTTGGAGTGTACTGCCGCAGGAGCTGAAACATGACCTGAAGCTGTAGAGTGACAGGCTCAGTTAGAATTTGCTGCTCTGAAAACAATACTAGCTTTTTAAATTCAAACTGGGCTGAACAGGAAAAATAAGTGTTTGCAGTTTATAGCCATTAGATTCATATTTCTGACTGGAACACTGCTCTGTCTCAATTCATTTGATTACTTCCTGCTTGACCTCTGACATTATGGGCAGTTACACTTGAAGGAGTGCAGGTGACGACAGCTTATTGATCATATGGCCGCTGCTTGGTGCAGTCAAGGGAAGCTGTCGATAATAATGAGCTGTCACAGCCCTGCAACGCCTACTTCCAAAGTTTTTGTGTGCTTTCAGAGAAAAAATACAAAGTTGGCGATCATCTTCTGTAGAAAAATGCAGTAAAGTTGAGTTCTAGTAAATATGAGACTTCAGCAATCAGTTAGAGAAATGAATCTTCTAAGTCTACAATCTTTAGTGCAAAGAGTTTCCAGTGAGAGTGCTTCCTTAAGGAGCTGCATTGGAGGTGACAGATAATTTCTAAAAAAAGACCTTGGAAAGCATCTTTCTTAATGACTGCTGAAACTTCATATTAACTTCAGCTGGAATTTAAAATGCTTTTTCGCACCGAACGATAACTGTGAATGGATTTTAATGTCTCTATTACTTTAGGCCAGTATTTCTGTGTAAATATGACTTGAACAAAGAATTGAACAAGTTTTTTTTCCTTACATGCTAGAGGATCTGCTGTGTTTCGTAGTAGCCGGGCTCTTTTGTCCTTCAGGTATGCGATGAGACTGTCCAGTTCATCTGGGGTTACAAATCTATCCAATAACAACACAAAGCAGTTACTTCAAGTGTGGAAATTGTACAAAAACATTCATGAGAAGCTGAATGTAGGCTGACTGAGATTCTCAACAGATTCAATATTAAACTGTTAATTCAAGATTTTACATTTTTCCAGACAAGTCTAAAGATATGAAGCCTGTTACCTGTTTTCAGACAGCAGTGTGATGGCGGTAAGCACAGAAATGGGGTGGCTCTCTCTGTCAGCCTCCCTGAGTAACACGTCATCCGCCATCTTGGCAGCTTTACGGGCAATCTCTTCACGTTCCTTTTCACGGTTTTCAACTTTGTAGGCCTCGTAGTTGTGGGCAACCAGCATCATGGCATCCTGCATTGGCATGTTTCGATGCTCTATGGAAAATAATGACAAATATTTACATACACCTTTGAAATCCTCATTCATTTTAACCAAAGACCACACCATCCAATAGGTGCATGTTGTTGTCTTGTGTTACCTTGTGGTGTGCCAAACAATATGTTGACAGTGCAGGACCGGTGGACCTGGTGCTGTTGGGTAATGATGATGGCAAAGGGAGTGCGGGCTCGACCTACATCCTCCAGTGCCTGGGTTAGTGAGACCTCTGTGTTGAGGAAGATCAGATCCACCACCATGCCCAAATCACGGACTTTCCGCCCGACCGTCTCGGCATACTCCCTACAGTTGTTTTTGAATCACAAGTACACACAGGTAGACACACAGACACACAAAGAAGCGATATGAAATGAAAATATCCCATGTACTGGTCGACTATAATATAACTGATCCTAGATCTGTTTCCAGTAAAGAACAGAGAGCGGACATACTTCTGCGCCTTGTTGACGACGATCACAGAGCAGTCAACAGGACGGTCAGCGTCAGACCGCCGCTGTAGTTCTTCATAGTACTGTCGATACAATTCATTACGCCGACGCTCTTCTGGTCGAGTACGATCATCTACAGCTGAGGAGAGTTTGAAGAGGATTTGAAAGTTCAATGTCAGTATAATTTTCTGCTTTTGAGGTAATTCAGCTTCAGCTTCAGATAAAGCGTCCTCCACAAAAGGTTAGGTCTGAGGCAAGTGGACTAGTTTACAGCAATCGTTCAGGTCATCTGGGCTCCAGTGTGGACGATGGTCGTTGGTCATCACCTGAGGCCAAGTTTGAAATGTTGTTCAATCTATTGAGAAAGGATGAAACGACCATAGTCCACACCAGAGCCCATCTGATCTGAATGACTGTCGTTCACGTCGTACCTCAGGGGACCTCACAACTCTGACGACAGTCGTTACGATGACAAGCACGAACAAACCAAGTGGAACAATGAGCTGGTTTACCATCCTGCCTAGGATAAATACTCAGACTCCCTACCAGTCAGTCAGAACTGAAGAAGCTTGGATGAAAGGTGAAACGTCTTCACGGATCTACAAACTAGTCCAGTTGCCCCAGACTAAGACACAGATGCCTTATAAATAATGCAGCTGTGCAAAATATTTTGCAATGAAATGGATGATTACAAAACAAATTTTATGGACTTGCATACTGCACAAACCAATGAAGATTATCTAAACAATAAAAATTAGGAGGTACACTGTAGAGTACACATACCCTCTGCCTCACGACGTCCGTTCCAGGGATCTCTGTAAGGGTCCCTGTAGGGTTCATCCTTCCTTCGGTAGTAGTCTTCAGCTCCACTGCCACTGCGGTAGAATCGGTCATAGTCATCCCCTCTGTATGGAGACATTTCAGGTTCAGACAAGAATGTAATTCAACTCTGGACTCTGAAATGGGCAAGTGACAGTACTCACCTGTATGCAGAATCCCGCGGGTCACTTCGGAGGTCTTTGTCTCTGCTCACTGAGCTACGGTACCGGCTATCATGGTCACGAGAGTGGCCACTTGGCCTAGGCTCTCTACCTGGGTCCCTCCCATCACGACTGTCCCGTGGCTCACGTCCATCACGGCTGTCCCGAGGCTCACGTGCATCTCGTCCATCACGCCCATAAACCGGTGAACGTGACCGAGGCCGGGGCTCTTTGCTGTCGCTGTAACTGCTGTATGGAGCCCTGAGAGAAAAGTTAGCAATTAGTGCAAAGGCTTAGCTTTAGGCTGCCTATGAAATAGTACAAACGGTGAAAGGAACTTAAGCTCATGACTGGTGAGGACAAGCCTTCAGTAGGAACAGTAGATACAATAGAAGTAATCTGTATTTACTCAATTTGAAAAGATGGAGTATGTTAATTCGCACAACCGAGTTCGCAAAGGAAACAAGCACAAATTCAATCCAGGCAGCGATTCATCGGAGCGTCCTTTCAACGATCTTTTAAAAATGTCCAGCGATCCGTGTACGCAATAGCGATTCCGCAACCATGTGAAATCGAGATGAATCCAAGAATTGAGATGTATACAGGTTCCTGCAAGTTTCACGACTACGGCTCTCAGAAAACCTGAACCTGACTGAGGTGTATCCAAGTGACAGTCCTGTTAAGCGCAGTTTGAACTGTAACATGCTATACAGAGACTTTATTTACTGAGGAAGGCACATTTCTTTGCTTTAACACACTTTTAAAAAGGACAACAGGCCTCTCAGTTTCAGATGTTGCATGACAGTTGTACTCAATAAGCTTCTCACTGCAGTAAAAGAAGAGTGGTTGGAAAAAGCATTTGTTTTAAAAGGCTCAGACTGAGCAAATATCTTCTAACACTGAATTGCTTTTTGTTGCAACATTAAAGTACAATATATTTCTACATTTTTCAATTTAAAAATAAAGAAAAATGTTGAAAGTTTTGCACATCATGTCTAAATTCACAGTTGTATATTTTCCATTGTTTGTAGTGGTCAGTGATGATATGTACATGCATGCGCTACCCAATAATCCAATCATCTTGAAATAAGCTTCTTAATGATGGTGTGTGATGTGCCACAGCATTGTGAAGTATCATAGTGGACAGCTAGTTACACCACACACACACCCACACACATCTTTTTTTAGAAGACCCAAAATAACAGACTGACACTATATGCTAATTGTTGAAGATATGCTATGAAGTTTTTGACCACTTAGTGGAGCAATGTTTTCAAGAATGGGTACCCATGATGTTAGTATCTTCAGTATCTGCAGGTGCACAGGTGATGTGATACAGTCCTACCGATGGTTTTACGTCATTCCACTGATCAGTAGTTGTTGGTGGTAGCACGTCGAGACACATATCGTGCCTCAAGTACACACACACACGTTTTTTGGTGTTTTGGTGAGAAACAGAAAATGTAAAATTGTTGTCATATAAATAATACACAGGGTACCTTTCACTGTAGCTTGCCGAAATCAAAATCTTTTGAGTTTGCATTTAATTTGAAGAACACCTTCCTCTAGAGTGAGAAGTTACACACATAATTAGTTGACTGGCATTACATTTCCTTCAGTCGGAAAGTTGCATATTTGATCTAGAAGATCAGGCAAAGAACGCGAGCATCGAAAAGCCGTAAGCCAAGAATCTTTGAGACAAAGACACTCCAAATGATTTATTGCAACATCTGGAAATGGGAATTTCGTCATTTCATAAATCACCACAAAACCATCTAATGGTACACCAGCTTTCATCAAGTGGACTTCACCAATGGTGGAAATGACCGTTATGGAAAAAAGTTATATGCGTGTTATTGCCTTTCTTTATCTGATTTTTTGTCTCAGTGGCGATGGTAGTTCTTCACACCCATTTCGCGTTACTTTACCTTCGTGGAGGGCTCTGCTGGGATAGAGGTTTAGGATGCCGTCGCTCCACTGCCATATTTACATCTGAAAATAAATCAATCCAAACGTTGAACATAACAGTGACATGTAAATCATCTTATGCGTTCACGCAGAATGGAGTGGGCGCGCCAACACTTCCATGATCCAAATGAAACTGAGCTCCAGTATCCAAGTTTGAAAATCCAAAATGGACGAGAGTCAAAATGCTGAAAATGGAGTTGCCAAATGTGTCGAATTGAGTTTAAGATGAAGAAATTATTTCATCCCCATTAAAACTGTCTACAAGCAAACGAGCAAAGCTTGAACATGAAAACTAGATTTTCAACCTGATATTTGGCTTTCAGAAAACACAAGTTCTCCCACTTGCATGACATATTTAAATCCATTGTGAAGAAAGGACAGTGTCGCAAATAAAACAAGAGATTTCAGAGATTCAGGCTTTGCCAGAATTTAATAATGCACTTGTTTATTTGCTTTGAATGTCAATAATGTAACATGTCTACAGTTGCAAACCTAGGGTTCCAGTTTTATTGTTGTTGATGGGCATTTCATTTACTAGATTCAGAATACCACATTATTAAAATGGGGTTTTAAAGAAACTAATAATTATAGGCCTGTAATAATTCTTAACTAAATGAATGAAGGACATTTCTAGCTTTCAAACATAACATTTATCCAGTGAAAATCCATGAGAAAAGATTATCTGCAGGGCTAACACTTCACCATCATGCCTAATCAGCAAAGATTTTCGAATCTTTCCATTAACTTGGGTTTGTTACTCACTGTGCACCAATAAACCCTATCCTCTTTAGCCACACAATCATACCTATAGCAGGCAAGGCTTACCTATTTTATAACCTTTATATATTCGACCCTTTTGGGCCGCCTTTGCAGCTTCGGCTTCCTCAATGCGTTCAAATTGTACAAATCCAAACCCGCGAAACATGGATACGCCTGGAAGAGGAACATTTTAAATAGTACAAAGGATCATTTTAAAGAACATTTAAACTAACCATTTAGCAACTTGGCAAAATATTGTTACTGAAATTTTACATGCTTGAATTTCATGAAAAACTCACAGTTACCAAGTTGAATCATGAAGTCTAAATGCACTTTAAAAATTCTGGAAATACTCCAACGACACTTAGGGACAGCCAGATAACTGTCATCAATCAAAATTGTCAATTTATGGCTTATTTTTTGTTTACTGACCGACTATCTTCCCGTATGGGCTGAACAGGTCTTCCAGATCCTTCTTTTCCATGTCAGAAGTCGGCAAATTTCCAACAAAAATCCTTCTCTCCAAATCTCTAGGATCATTACTGCTGCAGGAGCGTGAATAACGCCCTGGTGATGAGCTGCGGCTTCTTCGGCGAGACATAATTCGATCCCAAGGTTTGATTTCTTTCTTCGTGCGTCTCAAATGCTTGAAAACGTTTGGTTTGTTCAATAATAACCGTCTTTAAATTGTCGTCCACGATCCTGAAACATGTCAGTGAGTTAAGAGAAGAGATCAAACTTCCTTGGAAGGATAAAAGGTTTTAGTAGAGCAAAAGTTGCAGATCAAAGTCAAATCAAAGTTCAGGCAAATTCAGTTTGAAATGAATATGGTTGGTTAAAAGTGCAAATTGTTCCAAAACTGTTGCGTAAAAAAAGAAAATCGTGCGTTCTGCAGTTCTCCAGTGCTCATTTTCACCATAGGATATTATTTCATTTAACTCTGCACTGGATCTTTACATATGTGAGAGCTTGTCTTGAATTATGGCACAAGGGATATCAGTGTATGATTAATGCCGAGTATATTAACAACTCCAAGTTTGGTAATACAATGGATTTTGCCCTCATGCAGAGAAGTGAAAGCTTTGCCCTTTTCATGTCACTCATTGCGGTCTGGCAGGGCTCTTTTGCTTAAATTAGATCAGTCATTTCATGGTGTATCACAGATGAGCCATTCTTGTTTGACGTAGTTGTTCATCGGGTCCAGAGGTTTCAGCGGGAAATTGCGCAAACTTCTTCCTAACATTGACTAATTTTGCGTGGATCTGTTTATACGAAATTAAGCATCAGCAGTGGGGTGTGAGGGAAAACAAAAACAATTCTGAAGTGATTTTCATTACAATAACTTTGTCGTAGGAGCAGGAGATGAAATATATGGTGTGAATGGCCCACCTGTAGACTGCACTCCACAATTTGTTCAAGTGTAGACTAGATTTAAGTACATAACATTACATAAAATGCACCATGAATTTTTCTGTCTTTACCAGTGAGCATGCGCTTCCATTTTAATGTCCGGTCATGGCGAACGCAATACGATACCGCAAAAACATCTCACGCAAATCAAGACTGCATGGTTATACTGCAGTTTTTGTAATAAAGTGGGGCAAAAAAGCAGAAATGCCCGCAGCATCGACTGTAGTGTGGTGAAAGTTTAGGGTCGCACCGCCAATCCCATCTTTGTCGCCGCACTTGGTGCAGATAATAAAATACGCCACAGCAGGTCTGCAGGATTTCACGCAATAACTGCTCAGACAACTCTGAAACAGCGTTTTCTGCAATTCGAAATGCAGCATTCGCTCAAAATCATCCTCTTCTCTTGAAATGGTAAAAACGTCTCGAGGAAAATCGCATTGATGAAATGAAATCGCCTTGAAAATGCCAAAATTCAAATGTTTTCTTGAGGATGAACTGTGTATTTTACGTGCCACAACAGGAAACAGTTTCAGAGAGTGACTGTAGAGGTTTTTAGTCCCAACACACACACACAACTTAAAATAGAAAGTAAATTACAATTACGGTTGGAGGTTATTTACATAATGCTTTTTTAGGGAGCAGCCCCTTACATACCTTAACCTGAACCTCGATGCCCTGGATTATGTGTCTTCATATGCCAAAACCTCCAACTCTTAAAGAGAAAAAAGTCAAGTCAATGACCATTTTACACATTTTAAGAAATAAATCATTTCAAATGCTCCATGTGACCTAAAGTGTGAGTCATATCATTCAAAGATCCTCTAAACAAAGTTTCATATTCTTTAATAAAATTCCAACAAATGCTTTATTTTAGGCATGAAACAAATCTAATGTACACATCAAATCCAATAACATTCATATATGAATTTGAAGTAATTTACAAAGGTTTGAATTAATTACTGGAAATATGAAGAACATGAAAGCTGCAATCTCAAGATCGTCTACACTGTATTTGCTGTTTGTAACAGAAAAACTTGTGAGTTAATTCATTAATTTATCTCCAAGTGTAACAACACATAACTGTTAAGAATATCCTCATCGCTTAGATTTGATATGACATTGAATTATCAGCTCAAATACCAGTGAGGTAGATTTCGTATATTACATTCCTGTAGGTACATGTCCAAAAGTTTTGAAGACCAAAGACGTAAACAAATGAACTGTATTCAATGTAACTGCGTGCTAATTATTCCATGTTGCGTGACAGCTATAGTTAGAGGCGAGAGTTATACTCTCCCAACAAGTTTTATGTAGCTTTGGATGCCAAGACACACCTCTTTAAAACAAAGTGTCCACCACTCCAAACAACTAAAGAGGAACACGTGTTTGAAGGATTTAGTGACATATAGTGGCGTAGTTGCTGATTTCTACGGAAGCCCTGCGCGGTCATGCATTCATACATTTATTTCCTTTGTTTACTCGTGTAAACAACTGACTTAATTTGATTTGTTTTCTTATTTTTGCCGTTATCTTCATATAACGAAGTTGTTATCGCGAGAAAACAGAGGAAATAAAACGTATGAAAGCACAAGCGCGTAAGGTTTCTGCCTTATTCTGTAAATAGAGACCTCTAAATCTGACACACTGGAGCTTTAAATAACACAACATGATACTCATGAAGAAATATGGAGCGATTAATCAAAGAAACCATACAAATATCAAGCCAATCGCTTTAATTATATGCTACTTCAGAGCAATAAAACGTCCACGTCTCTAAATACTCGACATTTATCACTACGAACCGACCAAAAATAGCTTTTTATCAGCCAGGCACAACTAAACACCGGCCGCGCTACGAAGGGCTTACAACACGCCACAGTATCGGTGTATGAGAACAGATATCTATCATGTAACCGGCTTGTTTTTTTCTAAGAAACAACAGTAGACTAACATCGTAACCTGTGTATGTATGTATGTGTACACGTTAGCTAGCCGGATGAACGTTAGCTACTCTCTCAACACCAAACGTCAAGCTCCGCGGTCAGAGAGTCACAAAGCCCCGCGGTACAATGTTTTCCCGCATGTTTCATTGTGTTAAAAACATCAAAACAAGTATTTATTCACCTTCAATGTTGATTTTAGCTCCGTTTACAGTCGCTCAAACACGGACAGCTCGTGGCTATTCTCGCCCCAAGCTGCCGCGCTTCTTTTAGATTATTTACGGCAGCTCGCCCCTTTTCCTTACTTCCTGTTCCGTGTTCTTCTTCACGGCCTTAGCTGCTGTTAGTCACACGTCGCCCCCTAATGGCGAGTTATAAAATAATCCTGTCCAAGATGCATGTCTTAAAAACAGTTTCCATGCTGTTGTTTCTGCTACAGATATTATTCATTTTTTATTCATGCATATCATTCACCGTAGTGTATGAAAACACATAGTGGTGTATCAAAACACAGTATGTGGGGCCCTTTATTATTTGTCTTATATTTGCTTCCGTTAGGTCAGTGTTTCTCAGACTGTTTACCACATACACAATTATGACTGATGTTAAAATACAGTAGTGTGGGCCGACGCTTTTCAGCTGCAAACAGTTTACACAGGAGACAGGTTTATTACTAATGGAAATATTACTTATTGTTGACTGTTGAATCCTGAATGTAACCTGAATTTGGTACAAAGCTGCACTCCTGATCCGCATTTCTATTCCTGATTTTTTAAACCACTTAATTCACAGCTTACTATTTTCTTTACAATCTCATGTACACTTATTTTGTTTATTTTAAATTTATTGTAAATTACATTCCAGCAATCTTAACTGTATTTTTATTAGAAACTTAAGTATTTCAATAGTATAATATGTTTTGAGAATCATTTATTATATTTTTAAAAAAATATTTTAGAGATTCCTCCAAGTACCACTACAGGGAGGTCACGTACCACCAGTGGAGAAACAGTACACTAGGTCATATCAGGTTATCTCCTATCACTGTTATGCTGTTATATTATACTGAGGTTTGTGGCTCATGATAATGGAGCAAATCTGGAGAAGGAGGTTCATCTCACGCAGTGTCAACCTTTTTATTTTTTTTAAATACAAATGTGGCACAGACGGCTGAAATAAGCTCAGTGCAGGATTGTCTGTTTAGCTCCTTCGTTATATGGTTGGACACCTCCCACAGCATTCCAGCCTGTTAGTCTTTCAAAGCAACAGATAGTACTACCCACAGTCAGGACCAGCTGGAAGTAAAAGAATAAAGACACTAAGTACAAACTGTAACATTCACACTGATATTCTAAAAGCACAGAGACCAAACCTAATCCCTCCTTAGAAAGACACCCTGATAATCATTTATATCCTTTCAACTTATTCCCAGTGGAAAAATAAATAAATACAAGGTTAGATCAGTCTGTAGAGACTGGCATATAATTAAACTATGTGCAAAGAGCGCAAACCTGAAAAGCTGGAGAGAAAACATTCCTTCACTCAGAGCAAAATATGTTTCGGATACACAAATGCATGCCACAGCGATAACAGACTAAATACTGTTTATGTTCTTACAAAGGATTTCAATAGGTTAACGTTAAGAAAACTGAGAGTGCACAAGTATTAGAGATGTCTGCAGATCAACTTATCCAGCTGCATGAAAGACAGTGTGCAGTATCTCTAGATTTACCCACTTTTCAGTCAATGATTTGTTTTATTTGGTGTATTAAGTATTAATATTACCAATCACCCAAACTGTCAGCACTCAGACAACCTTTAAAGAAAAACATATTTATATGTTATATGATAGCACAAATGCTGTAAACAACCACACTGGCTCTGTTTAAAGAAAATAAAATCCACTTTTTAGAGGACAGAGTCAGGATATTCATTTCATGTCGTTGCGCTAAGCTAAGTTAGCTGGCTCTGTGCAGTAGCTTCACAACTGACAAACTTGAGCGGTATCCATCTTCTCATTTAACTCTTTGGAATAAGCCCATTTGCGTGAATGTCTCGAATAAATTCTTTCATAATCTCAAGAAAACAAGTTTTATTATTATCTCAACATAACAAGATCCTCTACCCATTGTCACGAGAAAACAAAATACGGTTTCTGCTTCTTACTTCACAGATCATGGCTCCTGTACCTGTATGCACTGAAGTGCACAGATAGTGACTGATTTGATCTGAAAATGTCAGATCAAGGAGTGCCCATGATTGAGCAATTGATCAATTTTACTTCAGTCTCACAACAAGAACTCCTGTGGTTGTCACACACACATCTTCTTTCAGTTGACAACAATAAGCCATAATGTGAATACTGGGTTATCAAATCAGCAGGGAAGACATTCTTACAACAAAAGAAAAGTTCAAAAAGGTTCATATGGTTTGCTTAGAGTCTCTCAAACAACCCACAGAAATGTGTGTGTGTGTTTTAATTCACTGGAGTTGTGGGCACTTTTTGTATGATGCTTGCAAAATGTAGTGGGTGTAGATATAAATATAACCTGTATCAAATGTCAATAATATTAAAATGTCTTTTTTTTTTTTTATTCAGAACCGTTCATTCTTCTTCTTTCATACTAAACCCAGTCTTCCATTTTATAGATTTGTCAGCACAAAATGCAATAATCAATATCATTTTATTACAACAATTGTGTCTTGGGTTTTTAATCATGTCTTTTCTTGTCAATGGAAATGCTACAAATTAAAAAGAAACAATAAAACAAAACCAATGATGGCGGGAGTAGAACTGAGTCCATCGTAAACCAAAATACATTGTACTTCACACATTTCATACCTCATACTTCAATTCACATGGAAGGAGACTGATTATCTTCTGACTAATAATCAAAAATTCTTTAGAACGAGCAATCAGATTTAGTTGACTGAACATAATAGCTAGAATAAAATAAAAACTTAAAAGTTCTTACAAAACATTCTTAGAGTCTACACAGCTGGTAAATTCACTGCACAGAGAAATGGTGTGTCTATTTGTGTCAGAGGAAGAGGTGGATCTCACATTAGGAGAAGTAATAAATTCACTACAACTCATCAGTAATGTCGGGGGTACATGGACATAGGTGGGACCTGGCTCATGCCAGGCGGTGGCTGCTGAGAGGCACCGGCGCCTACCAGTTGGCTGAGAGATGGTCCACTCTGAATGATGGTGTCCAGAGCTTTCTGCACACTGGGGTAGTCAAATTTGATATCTGCAGTAGAGCTGGGGGGTCTCTGACCACCTGGAGCAACTGGCATGTGGCCTGGTGGGGTGCCATAACCCTGGGATGCAGATGGAAGAGGAGCAGGCATCGTTTGGTGTGATGGGTTCTGGGAAGGGGATGGACCAAGGGAGCTGTAGGCCTGAGGCTGGGAGGTGGCAGGCATCCCAACGCTTGCTGAAGTCCCAGGGCCACTGTTGAACAGGCTGAGGATTTTAGCCTGCAGCTCCTGCTGATGGCTGGGGTTAGCTGAGGCGCTTGGACCAGCTGACAGGCCGAGGTGGCTGGACTGTGGGGGTGTGTGAGTAGGATGGGATGGAGGAGGCAGTCCGGCAGCTAATGCTGGAATGTTGGAGTGTACTGCCGCAGGAGCTGAAACATGACCTGAAGCTGTAGAGTGACAGGCTCAGTTAAAATTTGCTGCTCTGAAAACAGGAAAAACTAATTTTGCTCATCAACATTCAAATTCTAATTATATAGTGCAGAACATTTATGGAAAGTCAACATTTTTGCATTAGGATACACATTGAATGAGATTTTGGTTCCGATGTAAGAGATGTGGGACAAACCGGCAATTGTCTTCATTTACTTCAGTTGAGGTAAATATGAGGCTTTACTTTAAGTGTTTAATTGCAAAAAAAAAAAAGGTTTCCAAAGACAGCTTTTCGTTGATGAGCTTGGAGGTGACAGAGAAAATTTCAAACTAATGTCCCAATCAGTTACACTGAAATTGCTTTAGGAAGTTATCTCTTCCTCTTCAGGGGCCATTTTGGAGTATTTCAGTGTAGGCGTGGGTTAAACTTATCCTTTAATGTGATGCTTTTCCTTCTTACCTGCTAGAGGATCTGCTGTGTTTCGTAGTAGCCGGGCTCTTTTGTCGCTTAAATACGCAATGAGACTATCCAGTTCATCTGGGGTAACAAATCTACAACAACCACAGAAAAAAAATATTTCTAGTGGAGAGAACAATTCATGAGAAGCTAAATGTAAGCCCACAGAAATTCTAGTTTTACAACATACAAACTGTAATTGAGATCTTCCAGAAACTTTCATTACATGTTACATATTCTAAAGCTTTAATATTTAATAATTAATATTTAATTAAAAGGTCTTTGTCTAAAGATATGAAGCCAGTTACCTGTTTTCAGACAGCAGTGTGATGGCGGTAAGCACAGAAATGGGGTGGCTCTCTCTGTCAGCCTCCCTGAGTAACACGTCATCCGCCATCTTGGCAGCTTTACGGGCAATCTCTTCACGTTCCTTTTCACGGTTTTCAACTTTGTAGGCCTCGTAGTTGTGGCCAACCAGCATCATGGCATCCTGCATTGGCATGTTTCGATGCTCTATGGAAAACAATGACAAATATTTACATACACCTTTGAAATCCTCATTCATTTTAACCAAAGATGACCCACACCATCCAACAGGTGCATGTTGTTGTCTTGTGTTACCTTGTGGTGTGCCAAACAATATGTTGACAGTGCAGGACCGGTGAACCTGGTGCTGTTGGGTAATGATGATGGCAAAGGCAGTGCGGGCTCGACCTACATCCTCCAGTGCCTGGGTTAGTGAGACCTCTGTGTTGAGGAAGATCAGATCCACCACCATGCCCAAATCACGGATTTTCCGCCCGACCATCTCGGCATACTCCCTACAGTTGTACGCACAGGCAGACACACAAAGAAGTGATATGAAATGAACATATCCCATGCACTGGTTGGATATTTACAGAAATGTTTCTGGTCCCAGATCTGTTTCCAGTAACGAACAGAGAGCGGACATACTTCTGCGCCTTGTTGACGACAATCACAGAGCAGTCAACAGGACGGTCAGTGTCAGACCGCCGCTGTAGTTCTTCATAGTACTGTCGATACAATTCATTACGCCGACGCTCTTCTGGTCGAATGCGGTCATCTACAGTTGAGGAGAGGAGGAAGAGGATTTGAAAGTTCAATGTCAGTATAATTTTCTTTTAAATGCTGTTTTAAATTATACAACGTGTTAACAAAGCCTCAGTCAAGAAAATCAGCTCTGATATACTATTAACAGTGGACTTAAATATTCTGCAATGACATGGATCATTACAACACAAATTTCATGGACTTGCACCTTCATATTAATTACAAAAATAACTTGCGATAGGTTACTAAGAGGTACTCTCCCAAGTTGTCTAAGTAGTCAAATTAGAAATAAAATTACATACTGTAGACTGCACATACCCTCTGTATCACGACGTCCATTCCATTCTCTGTAAGGGTCCCTGTAGGGTTCATCCTTCCTCCGGTAGTCTTCAGCACCGTTGCCACTGCGGTAGTATCGGCCATCTCTGATGTATGCAAACATTTCAGGTTCAGACAAGATTGTAACTCAGGACTATGAAATAATGGGCCGAGTGTCAGTAGTCACCTGAATGCAGGATCCCGTGGTTCACCTCTGAGGTCTTTGTCTCGACTCACTGAACTACGGTACCGGCTATCAAGGTCATGAGAGTGGCTACTCGGCCTCGGCTCTCTACCTGGGTCTCTTCTATCGCGACTGTCCCGAGGCTCACGTCCATCACGGCTGTCCCGAGGATCACGTGCATCACGGCTGTCCCGAGGATCACGTGCATCACGGCTGTCCCGAGGATCACGTGCATCACGGCTGTCCCGAGGATCACGTCCATCACGCCGATAAACGGGTGAACGTGACCGAAGCCGGGGCTCTTTGCTGTCGCTGTAACTGCTGTATGGAGCCCTGAGAGAAAAGTTATCAATTAGTGGTTAGGGTTTAGGCTGCCTATGAAATAGTACAAAGGGTGAGAGGAACCTATGCTCACAACTGGTCTGTACAAGCCTACAGTGTAGTAAATGTCATAAAAATTAACCTGTATTTATTCGCAGAACCGAGGAAGAACAACATAAGATTGCTGCCGTGTTCACAAAGGGAACAAGCACAAATTCAATCCAGGCGGTGATTCAGATAAGCGTCCTTTCAGCGTTCTCTTAAAAATATCCAGTGATCCGTGTACGCAATAACGATTCCGCAACCATGAACAAGGCAGTTTATTTTGTGTATGTAGCTCAGGTTGCAAACAATGATTTGTGTTTTATTCTTCAGTAAGGCGCAATGCAGTGCTGCAAAAATAAGGTTCTTTGAAGGTTCTCTTTTCCTTTATCTTCATGTTTCATACTTATTTCCTTGACCTCTAAGAGTTTCTCATTGCAGTCAAAGAAGGGCAGTTATAAAAGCATTTGTTTTCAAGATACTGAATTAACTATTGCAGCTAGCATTTTGTTAAAGCTGTCAGCTGCAAGCTAGTCATGCGACCACCATACATACACACACACACACACACACACACACACACACACACACACACACACACAAAGTATAAAAGCTTAACTTTCAGTCAACAAGACTCAAAATAACGGGTCCACAACATGTTGTTTCACAGGTGACAGTATACAGCCCTGCGGACAGTTTTATGTCTAGAAACTCAGTAGCTCTGCAGATGTTTTAAGGAAGGAAATTCAAGAATCTCGGAGACAAAGACACTCGAAATTATTTATTGCATCAGATCTGGAAATGTGAATTTCGTCCCGTAAACCACCACAAAACCGTCTAATGGTACACCATCTTTCATCAAGCAGATTACACCACTTGTGTAAATGACAGTTGAAGAGAAAGTTATACACTTGTTATTGTCTTTCTTTAGTGTCGATGGTAGTTCTTCACACCCATTTCGCGTTACTTTACCTTCGTGGAGGGCTCTGCTGGGATAGAGGTTTAGGTTGCCGTCGCTCCACTGCCATATTTACATCTGAAAATAAATCAATCCAAACGTTGAACATAACAGTGACATGTAAATCATCTTATGCGTTCCCGCAGAACGGAGTGGGTGCGCCAACATTTTCACGATCCAAATGAAACTGAGCTCCAGTATCCAAGTTTGAAAATCCAAAGAGTTGCCAAGAGTTTAAGACAGTGATGAAGACATTAAGAAATTATTTTCTCCCCCTCAAAATTAGCTAAACATGAACAAACCCTGAAGACGTAAATTGAAATCTGGCCTTCAGAAACTCACGAAATCACCCACTTCCCTTAGTAGCACATTTAAATCCATTTTAAGAACATTCCCAAGACAGTGTTGCAAATAAAACAAGGGATCTCTCAGAATCTCTTAAGATTCAGGCTTTGCCAGAATTTAATGGTGCACTTACTCTCTATGTCAATCATGTAACAATCATCCATCTACAAAAATAGGTGTAAGTAGAAAATCAGCAACACTACTCTAATCTAAGATAGTTATAGCTCAAATCATACAATCTACACTTTGTTGGGTTAGTTGCAGTTACTTTTACCATTGTTGTTTATTGCCATTTCATTTGCTGGATGCAGCATGTCACACTGTCATTAAAATGGCATTTATAAGAACAGATTTTAGTATTTACTCGTAACTACATGAATAGAGGACATCTCTAACTTTCAAATACAGCCTTTATTCGACTCCTTTTGTGCCACCTTTGCAACCTCAGCTTCCTCAACACGTTCAAATTGTACAAATCCAAACCCAACAAACATGGATATGCCTGGAAGAGGGACATAGTCCTACAAAAGATCATTTTAAAAGAACATTTTGGATAACTATCCATTTACCAACTTGGCAAAATTATTAGTAAACACATCATTAGAAATTTTACATGCTTTTTACTCACAATGGTTAAGTTAATACAACTAGAAATCTAAATGCTTTAAAAGTTCAGAAAACACTACGGCAATTATGGCATTCAAGCTCTGCCTGCTTGATTCAAGTTATTGTCATGAATCAAAATTGACAACTTGACTTATTTTTCGTTTACTGACCGATTATCTTCCCGTACGGGCTGAACAGGTCTTCCAGATCTTCCAGATCCTTCTTTTCCATGTCAGTAGTCGGCAAATTTCCAACAAAAATCCTTCTTTCCAATTCTCTAGGATCATTACTGCTTGCAGGAGCATAACGAATAACGTCCTGGTGATGCGCTACGGCTTCTTCGGCAAGACATAACTCGATCCCAAGGTTTACTGGTTTCTTTCTTCATGCGTCTCAAATGCTTGAAAACGTTTAGTTTGTTCGATAATAAGCAGATTTAAAATGTCTTCCACGATCCCAAAACATGTCACGTGTGAGTTAACAGATCAAAACATCTTTGGAAGGATAAAATGTTATGATAGAGCAAAAGTTGTAGATCAAAGTCAGATCAAAGTTAGGGGAGGAAATCCTGTCCACATCGGAAATTCTTCCGTTTGAAGCATTTTAAATGCATCCTGCATTTTTCTGCTCAGTTGCACCGTGGACATCAGTGTATGAACAGTGACTCTTTGCACCTCGTTGCGAACGTTTGATAAAGTGTTTCCGCTCCTAAACAGGTAGCACGACTGAAAATCTTACACTCAGGCCTGACTAGTTGCTTCCCGGTACAGACATTGTGCCCGTCGGTTATGAATGGGTTAAAGTCGATGGTGAAACTCATGTAATACGATAACGTAATAACATCTTGCGCAAAACAAAACTTTTAAAAAAGATTTTACTGCAGTTCTTGATAAAGTGGCCCAAAAAGCAGATATATCCACAGCATCAACTCTGCAGTGTGTTAAATTATTAAACACTGGGTGTTAAACATGTCTGTGTTCCATGATGTAACTTTAGGGTCACACTGTCAATCCCATCATCGTTTCGAGGCACTTGGTGTAGATGAAATAGGCCCCCATAGGTCTGAGGGATGTCACAATATAGCTGTTCAAGACTGTTCAACTCTGAAACACTGTTGTCTACTATTCGAAATGTAGCTTTTATTCAAATCATCCTCTTCTCTTGAAATGGAAAAAAAAAAAAAAACATTGAGGAAAATCGCCCTGACGCATATCAGTGATAAATTCATTATTTTACAATATGATAAACGATTTCAGAAAGAGAATCCAAAGAGGTTTTTTAGTCCCAACACACCTACAGTGCACTACAAATTTAAGGCATATTTGGAGATAATCTACATTAATGCTTCTTTAGGGAGCAGACCCTTACGTACCTTTACTTGAACCTGGATAGACTGGATTCTGTGTATTCATATGTCAAAACCTCCAAGAGTCTAAAAGGAAAAAACAAAAGTCAACAACCATTTTACATTGTAAAGATATAAATCAAATCAAATGCTCTAAGATGTAGTAGCTTCGCAATACACCACTTAGTGTATGTGTGCCATTCACACAACCCTTCATAAAATTTAGGAAGAACATAAGCCACCATTCCAGCTCTGCTACAGGACAAGCTCTTCTTCCCAGACAGGAAGCAGCATGTGTACACTAACAGCTGCACCTCCAGTCATCAATCCAATCAAGTTCCCGGACGATGCCACCCTCATTGGACTCGTCTCTGATGGGGATGAGTCTGCCTACAGGTGGGAGATTGGCCACCTGGTGACCTGTGGCAGCCAGAACAACTTGGTGCTCAACAGTCTAAAGACAGTGGAGATGGTTGGTCAACAATGTGAAGTCTTCCTGGGAACCATCATCTCCCAGGACCTTAACCACCATCAAGAAAGCCCAGCAGAGGATGTACTTCCTGCAGCAGCTGAAGAAGTTCAATCTGCCAAAGACAATGATGGTGCACTTCTAAACATCCATCACTGAGTTCACCTCCTCCATCACCATCTGGTACGTTGCTGCCACTGCCAAGGACAAGCGCAGACTGCAGCATGTCATTCGGCCTGCTGAGAAGGTGACTGGTTGCAATCTTCAGTCTCTCCTCCAACAGCCGCCAGGGTTGTCAACAAGGCCTGGGGTCCCTTCTGACACCGACTCTCACCATCCACCCACATTACATTTAATGCAGAGTCTGCTAACTACATGTTAGTATTTAATAATAACTAGACCAGGGGTCCACGACCCCTCAAGGGTCCACCAATGTTCATCATAATAATGTTCGTCATAATAATTGACCATTTTCACCAAAATAACAGTGACTGAGGGTGCAGATAAACTACAAACAGTGGAGGCATTTGCACTCTGATTGGATGGATGAGTGGACATGTCCAAAGACGCACAGCTCTTGGTATTTAATAACCAATAACAATTATGAATGAACTTTTGTAGCCTGTATGTGTATCAATCATACACATATAGGCTAATAACAGTATATAAATAGATTCATCAGGTGAAATTACACTTGAATAAAGTATACATAAAAGTTATTATAAGTCAGGCTTAAATGTGAAACATTTAAAAATATAATATAAAGAGAGCAGACACATTGTTGTCAAACAAGCACAACGACCCTAAATACGAGTCAGGTAGTTTTTGTCATTGTAACGTTAATTAATAAATAATTAAACAGACAGGCATTTACGAGAACAGCTATCTATCCGATTTTAACGCCAGTCGTAACTACGACAACCACAGATGCACTCGGCTGGGGGTCTCCAGTTAACACGGTCGCTCGTTAAACCGAAACACCGGTCGCGCTTCACATAGCATACACTACGCTACAATACCGAGCAATGAGGACACATAATAATATGTAACTAGGTCGTTTTGTTAAAAACAAAACCGTAGCTACAGATTCACATCGATGTACTTTAAAGCAGCCATACCTTGGTGTGTACTGTGCATACGTGTTATAGTGTGGTTACAATGTATGGTTAGCTTAGCTAGCGATACTTGTTATCTTAGAACCAAATAGCCAGCCAAGCAAGCTACATAGCCAACCACACACTATTTCAGTGCGCATGCCGCTAAGTTAAAAACTATACATCAACTCTTTACTCGCCTTCAGTGTTGATTTTATCTCTGTTTACAGTCTCTCAAGGCGACGGACATCTCATAGCTGTTTGGCTATCTTCTCATAAAGCTGCTGTGCTTCTTTTAGTTTATTTACGGCAGCTAGCTGCGGCTTTCTTTTCTTCTTCTGCGGTCACAGCTGCTATTAAACATATATATCGCCCCCTACTGCAACAGTGCAGTATGACACCCATCCGACAATAGTCCACAAAAAAATCTGCACGTCAGACCATGTGAATACTATCCCCTTTGTCCCCACATTATACATAGTGTTAGTTCTTCTACAAGTACCAGCATTGTGCCTCTGCTGAATGCTGTGACTTTCATTCAGTCTATAGCCTAATTTAATTGTATATGTTTTTTTCTTATCTCACTTTGTAGTTCTATTTCTTATTTCTATGAACATTTTTATTTTCTAGTATTTTTCTATTTTTTCACTTTTCATATAATTGTCTAATGTTTATGTAATTTACTGTGCCTCATGCTTAAATTTCCATAATCAATAAAATAAAGTATATATCTGTCTTTTTATTTAGTATTTCTGCTATCAGTATTTGCAAACATTAGTAGCAACCATTAACAGCATATGGTTGGATCACACATACACACACACACACACACACACACACACACACACATCATGGTGACTAACTGGTACTGGACTTTGGAACCATTTATGCAAAACAGGAATCACACTAGTCAGTAGCTCTTCTATATCACCACACAAGGAACATCCTCCCATAGCATCCTGCCCAAGTCTTTTGTTCTTTGGACATTCCAGCGATCCTATAGTTTATTTTCATTAGAAACTTTGTAGTACTTTGATAGTAGATAGCGATAGCAGTAGATTTTTGCATACAGTAAGGATAATTACATGTGTATTAGCAGCAAAACACCACCCACACCCAGTTTACTTTTAATGTAATGTAATGCGGCATAAGTTGAAGTTTATTACACATGTTAGTCGAGTTTGTAGGTATTTTGTATTTTAAGTTTTATGCCTGATGCCAGTTTCTGCACTAGAATCACAGGACAGATGCTGTGGTCTTATTGGTGCTTGCAGTGACTGGTGCTGTCCCCATGCCTCAGGTTGCCACATGCTGCGCAATAATGCTTTGCATTCCTAAAGCTGATGGTGTGGCCATGAGCTTACGCCTTCCAGCATTCCCAGAGTCCTTGGCAGCCCAGGGTTTGAATCCGACCTCTGGCTCTTTCCTGCATGTCATTCCCCATCTCTCTCTCCCCACACTCCTGTCACTCTTCAAGCTGTCTCTGTCAAATCAAGGCCAAAAAAAAAAGAAAGAAAAGAAGTGTAAACAAGTCAGTGTAATGTACGGATTGAATTTTTTAATTGGATATCTACATCACATAGTAACTCTAGCAGCTCAAATTCTCTCTAGCTGCATTGTGGAGGATCGATCTGATTCTAGAATTTTTTCTGGAGTATTCAGTTCAACCAGAGTACTCATTGTTATACCCCTCTGCCCTTTAAAATGGACAGCCCATTTGTAGATCATTACCAGGTGCATCTTTGAAGCAGAATGATCTCGTCTGCCTGACAGACACATCACATTAGGATGTAGGCCCAATTAAAGCGGTGAAGATCACAAATGAGGGCTTATTGCAACGTTGCTACTTTGTTACTATGGGTTGCTTGATTGCGTATGATTCTTAAAAGTGCTTACTAAGTAATATTACCTCATGAGATCATTAATACTGCCACAGCTTTGACACAAGATGCTTACACTTGCATTCTGGCTGCTAAGAAAAGCCCCTTGGCGACATACTCTGGCTGCAGTCTAAGGAGTTGCTGAAATAGAGCTATACTGACAGACTACTCTCTGCTTCTCTCTATTGGCTATTTGTAAGGGTTTTTTTTTACATAGTGCCATTGCCCAGTATGACATGGACCAGTTCACAGTTGCCACGAATGAGGAGAAATGAGGAGAATGAAGTTTATTCTTTAAAAAAACATAAAAATAGTATTTGCATTTCTCAGTAAGCCCACAAGCTTTCACCATCAGTCTACATTATTTTTATATAAATTTATTACTATATATATTTTTGTGACATTTCCTGAGTAAACAGCTATAGTAATACAAGATTTTCTGCTTCCCTGTATGGCATGATAAGCCCCCCCAGCCCCATGAGAGCGAGGCAGTCCTCAGGTCATCAAGAGACACCGGTGACTCTGTCCTGAGGAGCTCTGTTCAGAGGAGTTTGCAGATAAAATCTGCTCTCAGAGTCTGTGCCGTAGCCGCCATATGGTTCAGCATTGCACACGAATGGCAACCTCCGTGGTTGGGAAATGAAGTCTATGCAGAAGTGCTAAAAACTGCAACACCTCGAGTGGCCACTTGAGACTGGCTACAGAACGTTTCAACCTCCATAACACCAGTGCCCAACTTCACAGCAGAAATAAACATGTTTACAGCCTGGTACAAAATCCAGTGTAGGCCTCTGGAGCTTATTTCCCTGTTCATGATAAATGTACAGAGGGTGAAGTTTTGCACAACTTACCTGTTCAAATTATATTAAGGCTTAAAGTTGGTGGGTGCCATTACAGATGGCTTGTTTGAGCTCCCAGGCATCATTCGGCCCGCCTTAGCTGCTGTCTGCTGATTGATCCTTTTTTATCTCCTTTAGGTTTATGAGAAAACAATTGATGGCCATTTGCATCGCGGTTCATAGTTTTTACCCTGCACGCTTCTCGTGAGTTGATGGAGGACAATGATCTAATTTTAAACTTAACCTAACTCCAAATTTGCTCCAGCAATAACAGAGAGCCAGTGATGTGTTATTGTGTTAGTGATGTGTTTGAAGTTGTCAGTTGTTCCCTTTTGCACTTTCTGTTTCCAGGAACAGTTACTAGACATCTGAATGAAAGCTCAGTGTCTCTGGAGGAACGCTGTCCAGAGTCATGAACATACAGGTGTGCTGAGTAACAGGAGTAGTGCGAGCTTAGCTGTCCATGTTTTATTTTACCATTGTCTGTACTTCCTCTGTTTTCCCCAGGCACATATGCGTGAGATCAGAAATGTGCAGCTGTTCAGCCATAATGATGTGAGTGCTGCATCTAATACTGTAAGTATGTAAGTTAAGAATGACATGAGTTGCCTCAATAGTTTTTATTTCTATTTCTTTTATTTTATTACTACTACTACTAAGTCCCAAAATAATAAAAAAACAGTCACAATCATATTTTGCTTATTAGCTTATTAGTTGTAAACATAGCACTCGGCTCTGTACCTGCTCTACTGGACCCGGTATTTCAAAACTTGTAATCTGGATCAGGATAATCTGGATTATGAAATCCTCCTTTTCTCAGTCACGGATCACGGTGATCCTGTTCATTTTATCTGAGTATTTCAAAAGGGAGCTGAGACTTTGTCAATCTAAGTGAAATCCACCTCTAAGGTAGGATTCAAACAGTCCTGAAATTTTGGTATCAAGTTGATCCAGGTGTCTGCCTTAACCTTTGAAATACCCAAATCCAGCCTTTTACCTGGATTCAAGGGCAGATTGGATTACCAGATCTGGGCCCGGTATGTCAAAACTGATCTGACAGGGTTATGCTGGTCAGATTGGATTAAAATCTAGATCTGATCTGAAAACTGGGTATTTCAACACAGATTCAGATAATCCTGATCCTGAAGATCAGAATCCTGATCTGGTAATCCAATCCTCCCTTGAATGCGTCTGTGGTTGTCGTAGATACGACAGATGTTGAAAGCAGCAAAAAGGATGACGTAGCTGTCCTCGTACACGCCTCTTTGTTTATTTTCTTACCTGTTAACGTTGCAATGTCAAAGAAACGTCCATGCAGTCTAATTTGTCTGATGATAATTTGTGTTTGTAATCAGGAAGACAGCAAGTTACCTCTTCCTGCTAAGTCTCTAATTACTCTCTAATAAAAAAAATATTGAATACATTTTCTGGTAAAATAACATATACAGCAGACAGACAGACTGCTGTCTCTTTTTAACTTGGGGCGGATGACCAGGTTAACGTGTGACCACACCTGGCTCTGGTCCTGCTAAACTCTCAGATAAATCTCTAATACAAATATATACGTCCATATACATCTGTGGAGCCTGCCTGAGTAAACGCGTGACAACACAGACACACACACTCACCTTCGAGGTGAAAATGCCCATTTTGTGTTGTAATGGTCCTTTACAAGAAATCCAAACTGTCCTGTGAGCTCAGATCCTTACATTATGAACCTCTAGAATCAGATCAAGTCACATTTAGGTAGAAATCACATTTCATTAACTGCATTTGGCCTTCAATTAATTTATGGCAGGTGAAAGTGCCTTCAATCAATTTTTGGCAGGTGAAAATGCCCATTTTGTGTTGTAATGGTCCTTTACAAGAATTCCAAGCTGTCCTGTGAGCTCAGATCGTTATATTATGAAGCTCTAGAATCAGATCAAGTCATATTTAGGGGGAAATCACCTTTCATTAACTGCATTTGGCTTTCAATCAATTTATGGCAGGTGAAAATGCCCATTTTGTGTTGTAATGGTCCTTTACAAGAAATCCAAATTGTCCTGTGAGCTCAGATCCTTACATTACGAACCTCTAGAATCAGATCAAGTCACATTTAGGTAGAAATCACCTTTCATTAACTGCATTTGGCCTTCAGTCAATTTATGGCAGGTGAAAGTGCCTTCAATCAATTTTCAGCAGGTGAAAATGCCCATTTTGTGTTGTAATGGTCCTTTATAAGAATTCCAAGCTGCCCTGTGAGCTCAGATCTTTATATTATGAAGCTCTAGAATCAGACCAAGCCATACTTAGGCAGAAATCACCTTTCATTGACTGCATTTGGCCTTCAATCAATTTATGGCAGGTGAAAGTGCCTTCAATCAATTTTTGGCAGGTTAAAATGCCCATTTTGTGTTGAAATGGTCCTTTACAAGAATTCCAAGCTGTCCTGTGAGCTCAGATCTTTATATTATGAAGCTCTAGAATCAGACCAAGATATATTTAGGTAGAAATCACCTTTCATTAACTGCATTTGTCCTTCAATCAATTTATGGCAGGTGAAAATGCCCATTTTCAGCAGGTGAAAATGCCCATTTTGTGTTGTAATGGTCCTTTATAAGAATTCCAAGCTGTCCTGTGAGCTCAGATCTATATATTATGAAGCTCTAGAATCAGACAAAGATATATTTAGGTAGAAATCACCTTTCATTAACTGCATTTGGCCTTCAATTAATTTATGGCAGGTGAAAGTGCCTTCAATCAATTTTTGGCAGGTGAAAATGCCCATTTTGTGTTGTAATGGTCCTTTACAAGAAATCCAAACTGTCCTGTGAGCTCAGATCCTTACATTATGAACCTCTAGAATCAGATCAAGTCACATTTAGGTAGAAATCACCTTTCATTAACTGCATTTGGCCTTCAATTAATTTATGGCAGGTGAAAGTGCCTTCAATCAATTTTTGGCAGGTGAAAATGCCCATTTTGTGTTGTAATGGTCCTTTACAAGAATTCCAAGCTGTCCTGTGAGCTCAGATCGTTATATTATGAAGCTCTAGAATCAGATCAAGTCATATTTAGGGGGAAATCACCTTTCATTAACTGCATTTGGCTTTCAATCAATTTATGGCAGGTGAAAATGCCCATTTTGTGTTGTAATGGTCCTTTACAAGAAATCCAAATTGTCCTGTGAGCTCAGATCCTTACATTACAAACCTCTAGAATCAGATCAAGTCACATTTAGGTAGAAATCACCTTTCATTAACTGCATTTGGCCTTCAGTCAATTTATGGCAGGTGAAAGTGCCTTCAATCAATTTTCAGCAGGTGAAAATGCCCATTTTGTGTTGTAATGGTCCTTTATAAGAATTCCAAGCTGCCCTGTGAGCTCAGATCTTTATATTATGAAGCTCTAGAATCAGACCAAGCCATACTTAGGCAGAAATCACCTTTCATTAACTGCATTTGGCCTTCAATCAATTTATGGCAGGTGAAAGTGCCTTCAATCAATTTTTGGCAGGTTAAAATGCCCATTTTGTGTTGAAATGGTCCTTTACAAGAATTCCAAGCTGTCCTGTGAGCTCAGATCTTTATATTATGAAGCTCTAGAATCAGACCAAGATATATTTAGGTAGAAATCACCTTTCATTAACTGCATTTGTCCTTCAATCAATTTATGGCAGGTGAAAATGCCCATTTTCAGCAGGTGAAAATGCCCATTTTGTGTTGTAATGGTCCTTTATAAGAATTCCAAGCTGTCCTGTGAGCTCAGATCTATATATTATGAAGCTCTAGAATCAGACAAAGATATATTTAGGTAGAAATCACCTTTCATTAACTGCATTTGGCCTTCAATTAATTTATGGCAGGTGAAAGTGCCTTCAATCAATTTTTGGCAGGTGAAAATGCCCATTTTGTGTTGTAATGGTCCTTTACAAGAATTCCAAGCTGTCCTGTGAGCTCAGATCGTTATATTATGAAGCTCTAGAATCAGATCAAGTCATATTTAGGGGGAAATCACCTTTCATTAACTGCATTTGGCTTTCAATCAATTTATGGCAGGTGAAAATGCCCATTTTGTGTTGTAATGGTCCTTTACAAGAAATCCAAATTGTCCTGTGAGCTCAGATCCTTACATTACGAACCTTTAGAATCAGATCAAGTCACATTTAGGTAGAAATCACCTTTCATTAACTGCATTTGGCCTTCAGTCAATTTATGGCAGGTGAAAGTGCCTTCAATCAATTTTCAGCAGGTGAAAATGCCCATTTTGTGTTGTAATGGTCCTTTATAAGAATTCCAAGCTGCCCTGTGAGCTCAGATCTTTATATTATGAAGCTCTAGAATCAGACCAAGCCATACTTAGGCAGAAATCACCTTTCATTAACTGCATTTGGCCTTCAATCAATTTATGGCAGGTGAAAGTGCCTTCAATCAATTTTTGGCAGGTGAAAATGCCCATTTTGTGTTGTAATGGTCCTTTATAAGAATTCCAAGCTGTCCTGTGAGCTCAGATCTTTATATTATGAAGCTCTAGAATCAGACAAAGATATATTTAGGTAGAAATCACCTTTCATTAACTGCATTTGGCCTTCAATCAATTTATGGCAGGTGAAAATGCCCATTTTCAGCAGGTGAAAATGCCCATTTTGTGTTGTAATGGTCCTTTATAAGAATTCCAAGCTGTCCTGTGAGCTCAGATCTATATATTATGAAGCTCTAGAATCAGACAAAGATATATTTAGGTAGAAATCACCTTTCATTAACTGCATTTGGCCTTCAATCAATTTATGGCAGGTGAAAGTGCCTTCAATCAATTTTTGGCAGGTGAAAATGCCCATTTTGTGTTGTAATGGTCCTTTACAAGAATTCCACGCTGTCCTGTGAGCTCAGATCTTTATATTATGAAGCTCTAGAATCAGACCAAGCCATACTTAGGCAGAAATCACCTTTCATTAACTGCATTTGGCCTTCAATCAATTTATGGCAAGTTAAAATGCCCATTTTGTGTTGTAATGGTCCTTTATAAGAATTCCAAGCTGTCCTGTGAGCTCAGATCTATATATTATGAAGCTCTAGAATCAGACAAAGATATATTTAGGTAGAAATCACCTTTCATTAACTGCATTTGGCCTTCAATCAATTTATGGCAGGTGAAAGTGCCTTCAATCAATTTTTGGCAGGTGAAAATGCCCATTTTGTGTTGTAATGGTCCTTTATAAGAATTCCAAGCTGTCCTGTGAGCTCAGATCTATATATTATGAAGCTCTAGAATCAGACAAAGATATATTTAGGTAGAAATCACCTTTCATTAACTGCATTTGGCCTTCAATCAATTTATGGCAGGTGAAAGTGCCTTCAATCAATTTTTGGCAGGTGAAAATGCCCATTTTGTGTTGTAATGGTCCTTTACAAGAATTCCAAGCTGTCCTGTGAGCTCAGATCTTTATATTATGAAGCTCTAGAATCAGACAAAGATATATTTAGGTAGAAATCACCTTTCATTAACTGCATTTGGCCTTCAATCAATTTATGGCAAGTGAAAATGCCCATTTTCAGCAGATGAAAATGCCCATTTTGTGTTGAAATGGTCCTTTATAAGAATTCCAAGCTGTCCTGTGAGCTCAGATCTTTATATTATGAAGCTCTAGAATCAGACAAAGATATATTTAGGTAGAAATCACCTTTCATTGACTGCATTTGGCCTTCAATCAATTTATGGCAGGTGAAAGTGCCTTCAATCAATTTTTGGCTGGTGAAAATGCCCATTTTGTGTTGTAATGGTCCTTTACAAGAATTAAAAGCTGTCCTGTGAGCTCAGATCTTTATATTATGAAGCTCTAGAATCAGACAAAGATATATTTAGGTAGAAATCACCTTTCATTAACTGCATTTGTCCTCCAATCAATTTATGGCAGGTGAAAGTGCCTTCAATCAATTTTTGGCAGGTGAAAATGCCCATTTTGTGTTGTAATGGTCCTTTACAAGAATTCCACACTGTCCTGTGAGCTCAGATCTTTATATTATGAAGCTCTAGAATCAGACAAAGATATATTTAGGTAGAAATCACCTTTCATTAACTGCATTTGGCCTTCAATCAATTTATGGCAGGTGAAAATGAACCATTTTCAGCAGATGAAAATGCCCATTTTGTGTTGAAATGGTCCTTTATAAGAATTCCAAGCTGTCCTGTGAGCTCAGATCTTTATATTATGAAGCTCTAGAATCAGACAAAGATATATTTAGGTAGAAATCACCTTTCATTAACTGCATTTGGCCTTCAGTCAATTTATGGCAGGTGAAAGTGCCTTCAATCAATTTTCAGCAGGTGAAAATGCCCATTTTGTGTTGTAATGGTCCTTTATAAGAATTCCAAGCTGCCCTGTGAGCTCAGATCTTTATATTATGAAGCTCTAGAATCAGACCAAGCCATACTTAGGCAGAAATCACCTTTCATTAACTGCATTTGGCCTTCAATCAATTTATGGCAGGTGAAAGTGCCTTCAATCAATTTTTGGCAGGTTAAAATGCCCATTTTGTGTTGAAATGGTCCTTTACAAGAATTCCAAGCTGTCCTGTGAGCTCAGATCTTTATATTATGAAGCTCTAGAATCAGACCAAGATATATTTAGGTAGAAATCACCTTTCATTAACTGCATTTGTCCTTCAATCAATTTATGGCAGGTGAAAATGCCCATTTTCAGCAGGTGAAAATGCCCATTTTGTGTTGTAATGGTCCTTTATAAGAATTCCAAACTGTCCTGTGAGCTCAGATCTATATATTATGAAGCTCTAGAATCAGACAAAGATATATTTAGGTAGAAATCACCTTTCATTAACTGCATTTGGCCTTCAATCAATTTATGGCAGGTGAAAGTGCCTTCAATCAATTTTTGGCAGGTGAAAATGCCCATTTTGTGTTGTAATGGTCCTTTACAAGAATTCCAAGCTGTCCTGTGAGCTCATATCTTTATATTATGAAGCTCTAGAATCAGACCAAGCCATACTTAGGCAGAAATCACCTTTCATTAACTGCATTTGGCCTTCAATCAATTTATGGCAGGTGAAAGTGCCTTCAATCAATTTTTGGCAGGTGAAAATGCCCATTTTGTGTTGTAATGGTCCTTTATAAGAATTCCAAGCTGTCCTGTGAGCTCAGATCTATATATTATGAAGCTCTAGAATCAGACAAAGATATATTTAGGTAGAAATCACCTTTCATTAACTGCATTTGGCCTTCAATCAATTTATGGCAGGTGAAAGTGCTTTCAATCAATTTTTGGCAGGTGAAAATGCCCATTTTGTGTTGTAATGGTCCTTTACAAGAATTCCAAGCTGTCCTGTGAGCTCAGATCTTTATATTATGAAGCTCTAGAATCAGACCAAGCCATACTTAGGCAGAAATCACCTTTCATTAACTGCATTTGGCCTTCAATCAATTTATGGCAGGTGAAAGTGCCTTCAATCAATTTTTGGCAGGTGAAAATGCCCATTTTGTGTTGTAATGGTCCTTTATAAGAATTCCAAGCTGTCCTGTGAGCTCAGATCTTTATATTATGAAGCTCTAGAATCAGACAAAGATATATTTAGGTAGAAATCACCTTTCATTAACTGCATTTGGCCTTCAGTCAATTTATGGCAGGTGAAAGTGCCTTCAATCAATTTTCAGCAGGTGAAAATGCCCATTTTGTGTTGTAATGGTCCTTTATAAGAATTCCAAGCTGCCCTGTGAGCTCAGATCTTTATATTATGAAGCTCTAGAATCAGACCAAGCCATACTTAGGCAGAAATCACCTTTCATTAACTGCATTTGGCCTTCAATCAATTTATGGCAGGTGAAAGTGCCTTCAATCAATTTTTGGCAGGTTAAAATGCCCATTTTGTGTTGAAATGGTCCTTTACAAGAATTCCAAGCTGTCCTGTGAGCTCAGATCTTTATATTATGAAGCTCTAGAATCAGACCAAGATATATTTAGGTAGAAATCACCTTTCATTAACTGCATTTGTCCTTCAATCAATTTATGGCAGGTGAAAATGCCCATTTTCAGCAGGTGAAAATGCCCATTTTGTGTTGTAATGGTCCTTTATAAGAATTCCAAACTGTCCTGTGAGCTCAGATCTATATATTATGAAGCTCTAGAATCAGACAAAGATATATTTAGGTAGAAATCACCTTTCATTAACTGCATTTGGCCTTCAATCAATTTATGGCAGGTGAAAGTGCCTTCAATCAATTTTTGGCAGGTGAAAATGCCCATTTTGTGTTGTAATGGTCCTTTACAAGAATTCCACGCTGTCCTGTGAGCTCAGATCTTTATATTATGAAGCTCTAGAATCAGACCAAGCCATACTTAGGCAGAAATCACCTTTCATTAACTGCATTTGGCCTTCAATCAATTTATGGCAGGTGAAAGTGCCTTCAATCAATTTTTGGCAGGTGAAAATGCCCATTTTGTGTTGTAATGGTCCTTTATAAGAATTCCAAGCTGTCCTGTGAGCTCAGATCTATATATTATGAAGCTCTAGAATCAGACAAAGATATATTTAGGTAGAAATCACCTTTCATTAACTGCATTTGGCCTTCAATCAATTTATGGCAGGTGAAAGTGCCTTCAATCAATTTTTGGCAGGTGAAAATGCCCATTTTGTGTTGTAATGGTCCTTTACAAGAATTCCAAGCTGTCCTGTGAGCTCAGATCTTTATATTATGAAGCTCTAGAATCAGACCAAGCCATACTTAGGCAGAAATCACCTTTCATTAACTGCATTTGGCCTTCAATCAATTTATGGCAGGTGAAAGTGCCTTCAATCAATTTTTGGCAGGTGAAAATGCCCATTTTGTGTTGTAATGGTCCTTTATAAGAATTCCAAGCTGTCCTGTGAGCTCAGATCTTTATATTATGAAGCTCTAGAATCAGACAAAGATATATTTAGGTAGAAATCACCTTTCATTAACTGCATTTGGCCTTCAATCAATTTATGGCAGGTGAAAATGCCCATTTTCAGCAGGTGAAAATGCCCATTTTGTGTTGTAATGGTCCTTTATAAGAATTCCAAGCTGTCCTGTGAGCTCAGATCTATATATTATGAAGCTCTAGAATCAGACAAAGATATATTTAGGTAGAAATCACCTTTCATTAACTGCATTTGGCCTTCAATCAATTTATGGCAGGTGAAAGTGCCTTCAATCAATTTTTGGCAGGTGAAAATGCCCATTTTGTGTTGTAATGGTCCTTTACAAGAATTCCAAGCTGTCCTGTGAGCTCAGATCTTTATATTATGAAGCTCTAGAATCAGACAAAGATATATTTAGGTAGAAATCACCTTTCATTAACTGCATTTGGCCTTCAATCAATTTATGGCAAGTGAAAATGCCCATTTTCAGCAGATGAAAATGCCCATTTTGTGTTGAAATGGTCCTTTATAAGAATTCCAAGCTGTCCTGTGAGCTCAGATCTTTATATTATGAAGCTCTAGAATCAGACAAAGATATATTTAGGTAGAAATCACATTTCATTGACTGCATTTGGCCTTCAATCAATTTATGGCAGGTGAAAGTGCCTTCAATCAATTTTTGGCTGGTGAAAATGCCCATTTTGTGTTGTAATGGTCCTTTACAAGAATTAAAAGCTGTCCTGTGAGCTCAGATCTTTGTATTATGAAGCTCTAGAATCAGACAAAGATATATTTAGGTAGAAATCACCTTTCATTAACTGCATTTGTCCTCCAATCAATTTATGGCAGGTGAAAGTGCCTTCAATCAATTTTTGGCAGGTGAAAATGCCCATTTTGTGTTGTAATGGTCCTTTACAAGAATTCCAAGCTGTCCTGTGAGCTCAGATCTTTATATTATGAAGGTCTAGAATCAGACAAACATATATTTAGGTAGAAATCACCTTTCATTAACTGCATTTGGCCTTCAATCAATTTATGGCAGGTTAAAATGCCCATTTTCAGCAGGTGAAAATGCCCATTTTGTGTTGTAATGGTCCTTTATAAGAATTCCAAGCTGTCCTGTGAGCTCAGATCTATATATTATGAAGCTCTAGAATCAGACAAAGATATATTTAGGTAGAAATCACCTTTCATTAACTGCATTTGGCCTTCAATCAATTTATGGCAGGTGAAAATGCCCATTTTCAGCAGATGAAAATGCCCATTTTGTGTTGAAATGGTCCTTTATAAGAATTCCAAGCTGTCCTGTGAGCTCAGATCTTTATATTATGAAGCTCTAGAATCAGACAAAGATATATTTAGGTAGAAATCACCTTTCATTGACTGCATTTGGCCTTCAATCAATTTATGGCAGGTGAAAGTGCCTTCAATCAATTTTTTGGCTGGTGAAAATGCCCATTTTGTGTTGTAATGGTCCTTTACAAGAATTAAAAGCTGTCCTGTGAGCTCAGATCTTTATATTATGAAGCTCTAGAATCAGACAAAGATATATTTAGGTAGAAATCACCTTTCATTAACTGCACTTGTCCTCCAATCAATTTATGGCAGGTGAAAGTGCCTTCAATCAATTTTTGGCAGGTGAAAATGCCCATTTTGTGTTGTAATGGTCCTTTACAAGAATTCCAAGCTGTCCTGTGAGCTCAGATCTTTATATTATGAAGCTCTAGAATCAGACCAAGTCATACTTAGGCAGAAATCACCTTTCATTAACTGCATTTGGCCTTCAATCAATTTATGGCAGGTGAAAGTGCCTTCAATCAATTTTTGGCAGGTGAAAATGCCCATTTTGTGTTGTAATGGTCCTTTACAAGAATTCCACACTGTCCTGTGAGCTCAGATCTTTATATTATGAAGCTCTAGAATCAGACCAAGCCATACTTAGGCAGAAATCACCTTTCATTAACTGCATTTGGCCTTCAATCAATTTATGGCAGGTGAAAGTGCCTTCAATCAATTTTTGGCAGGTGAAAATGCCCATTTTGTGTTGTAATGGTCCTTTACAAGAATTCCACGCTGTCCCTGTGAGCTCAGATCTTTATATTATGAAGCTCTAGAATCAGACAAAGATATATTTAGGTAGAAATCACCTTTCATTAACTGCATTTGGCCTTCAATCAATTTATGGCAGGTGAAAATGAACCATTTTCAGCAGATGAAAATGCCCATTTTGTGTTGAAATGGTCCTTTATAAGAATTCCAAGCTGTCCTGTGAGCTCAGATCATTATATTATGAAGCTCTAGAATCAGACAAAGATATATTTAGGTAGAAATCACCTTTCATTGACTGCATTTGGCCTTCAATCAATTTATGGCAGGTGAAAGTGCCTTCAATCAATTTTTGGCAGGTGAAAATGCCCATTTTGTGTTGTAATGGTCCTTTATAAGAATTCCAAGCTGCCCTGTGAGCTCAGATCTTTATATTATGAAGCTCTAGAATCAGAC